>JASTWL010000393.1:0-171538 GCA_035220575.1 Temnothorax rugatulus | reverse complement strand
AAGTGTCGAAGATTTAGACGATTTAGACGATTTAAATTTCGACTTTGCTGACGATCAAAGAGAGAGGCCCGCTGCTCCCCCGCGTCAGCCACTGCGTCAACTCGGGTTTGGACGCGGGCGGGTGCGGTTAAATAACAACTTCGCGGAAGTTTACAATTCCGATTTTAATTTCGAGTTCGAAGTTATCTCCGATAGTGACAGTGATAGTGATTTGGACATTGCTGCTTCCGAACCCCCGCGTCGGCCATACGCCTTCGGACTTGGGCGGGGGCAATTGCTTGCGCATCGTGCGAACATTGAACGCAGACACGAAAGAGTGCTGGACAGCGAGGGTGTAGCTCCGATTGTGGAAATCGCGGGTCCTCCCGTCAACCGCCCTGGCTTTCTGAGTCTTCGGCACACCATTTTGACCGCATTAAGACTGATGGGAGAGGGGCTGAATTCGCAAGAAGCAATCTCAGCCGCGAGACTGACGATGAGGGGTCGTGGTCATGGGACCCCCCCTCGTCGAGAATAAGGTAAAAATTTTTTTTAAATTAATAACGTGGGAGCGAGAGAGAGACAAGAGCGCACCGTGTAACGTCACGCGGACCGACGCGACCGTTGCACACGGACCCTCCCTCCCCCGCGGCGTGTCGAAAAAACGCAGACCCTCCCCTCCCCCGCGGCGCGCCGAAAAACGCGGTTTCCCCTCACCCCGCGGACCCCTCCTCCGAACTCTCATCTTAGAACGCCGACACCCTCCCCCCTCCCCCCTCGCGGACCCCCTCGGCCGAACGGTGACCATCCCCCCCCCTCGGCGGCACCCCCTTTGACACCGATATGTTTATCACCGCGGCCGAACGGTGACTATCCCCCCCCCCCTTGGGAGCATAAACAACAGACCCGCTCGCCGCTCGAGTCCCCCCCGCCCCGCACCCCCCTCAGAGCACCCGAGTTAGTTAGCCCCCTTATACCCTACTAACGTATATTCACAGTTTCAAGAAAATCTATAGAATTTCGATTTTCTCTAGTATAAGGACCGGTGAACGTCCTTAATGATTCGCGATTGTTTCCCGTTAATTTAATAACGAGCGCCGCGTCGTCCCGGCACCTTATTACATCGGCGACGTGCAGTTGAATCACGTCGACGTATTCATGATTCTCCTTAACTACTCTGCGTAATAGGTCGTCCGCAATGTATTTCGTCAAACGGATGCTATGCTCCGCTTGATAAAATCGCACGTAAGTAATTCCACACTCTTAAGTCGTATTTGCGCAAAACGTTTGTCATTAACTCTGCGAATTGTGTATAGTCCTTTTACATAAGTAGATAGACTATGGGAGTTCTGGCTCACTTTTTGGTGGAGGGATGACGTCGTTATAAAAAATTATATTAATTTATAGGTTATAAATAATTAAAATAATTGAGTTAGGTTATGATTAATTATAACCTAATTTAATTAATTTAATTTTTTATAACCTATAAATTAATATAATTTTTTATGACCTAATTTAATTAATATAATTATTTATAACCTAATTTAATTAATATAATAATTTAATAAAAAAAATTACGTGACTTAAACTATAGAGTTGAACGCAGGGAGAGATGGCGTCGAAGACCTTTTTTTCTAGGTCTGCGTTCCAAAAAAAAGAAAAATCAACAAAAACCATATTTTACGTGACTTAAACTATAGAGTCCCCGTAGTGGGGAAATGAGAGTGGAAGACAGGAACGAACAAGTTCGTACGTGCCGTGATGAGATTATTCTATTTTAGATAAAAGTTTTTATCAATATTTTAATAATTTTATTAATTCTTTAAATTTATAATAAATTGTTTATATAATTAAAAGAACATTACCGCAACATATATATATATATATATATATATATATATATATATATAATTTAAACATAGAGGAGGCTAATGTTAGATGAAAACGGAAGAGATAGATTGAAAAATAATTTTACCACTATTTATGCTCATATTCAATTTTTATTCGTTATTTACATTTTTGCTTCATACACAATGTTATCTAAGGCGAAAGCTAATAGTTCGCAATCTATGAGCGAACTTCCATCGGACACCTCACTCAATACTTTTCTCGCCTGACATTTATCCGTGATACGATTTTGTTGCAAGATTGTTACAAAATGTTTATACTTATTACTAACATGCTTTATATTTTGACATAAATTGAAATATACATGTTCGACACATTGTTCGATTTCAAACAAAAATAACATAGTTGCAGGTATCATGTATAAGCATGTATCGCGCAACGTAAGTTTTACAATATTAGCGTCACGCATTTTAACAATTTCTATAACTAGATCTTGAATGGACAGCGATGTTTACGTGACTCAAACAATAGATTTTAGTTGAATGCAGGTAGAGGCTCCTTCAAGGTTGCAAGATCACTTGGGTCCACTGGGCCGAGAGTACCTTTTTTTTCCGTGGGGAAATCCTACATTGGATACCCCCACCCCTGGGGCGGGGTGGGCGGTTATATCGGACTCCTACCGACTAAAACCCGACGATCCACCAGCCTTCTGAAACTGTAGAAAAATAAAATAGATTAATGGTTTATTTAAAAAAAAAAAAAATAATAATAATTTTAAAAAGTAATACTTACGTTGATATTTCATGAGGCTTCACATTTTCATGCAACATATATCCTATTTCGTGCAAATAGGACATATATTGCATGGAAATATCGTATACAGCGGCTGTCTGCAATTTCCGCAGGAACGATGGCGTATTGCGTCGTACGGTTTGCTTATATGTCTTCGAACGACATATACTGGGTTAGATTCAGCGTCCGCGTATGCAATCATGCATGAAGCACAATCCTTGTGTCCTGAACCTGAACCGTCTTTATAATATACGTAAATGGCGCAAAACTTTGTGCGCCCACTCAGCGCCAAAATTTCGGGACGATATACGGTTCTAAAAGTGATTTCCTTGCAATCATCGTCACTTTCATAATTGCTGTCGTCTGACAGCGCGTGTTCTTCTTCTTCTTCTTCATCTTCTTCATTCCACAGCGCGTCTTCTTCTTCTTCTTCTTGTTCCCCCAATGGGACGTGTTCTTCATTATCCACCACTATATCATCAAAATGATCGGCCATTTTGATGTAATATAGTATAAAATATCAAGAGACGGTGTTTCACGGCAAGTATGCACGCAGCACGAGACTGTTTTACTCACGAATGCACGAGTGCAAGTACCTGAGATTTTGAGATTTGCTTCACCTGATGTGTAGATATACTTTGATTGGTGGGGATATCTCTCAAAATGATGGTGAAAAACAGGGACGGACAAATTCTTTGTTGTTTTTTTTTGTGGAGGTACATCCGGCCGATAATTATTCATGAAAGAGCCATACAAATGTTATAGAATTGAGCGCTGATGACAAACAGGTATAATTTATGACCTACAATTGCCACATCCTTTGAAGAGCTCGAGATAAGCAAATAGCTTACAATTGAGACCCAAAGGGTCTAAGGGATGTCACGTCTCTGTGACGTAGAAGTAGAAGAGGAAGAAATGATAGAGAAATGAGAAAAAGTGATAGAAGAAAACGATGAAGAAGAGCGTTAAAATCATAGTATACTCAAGCAAGCAAGCGAGCAACTTGAAAATATGGAGCAATCCGATCGACAGAATTCGATGGAAGAATTAAGTGCGTGGGAACAATTCAATGCGTGGGAAGAATTAAATACGTGGGAAGAATTAAATGCGTGGAAAGAATTCAGTGCACACGAAAAATTCAGTGCGTGGGAGCAGCGATGCAGTCAGATTATCAAGGTAAATATACAAATTAATATTAACAATAATGGAGTGTGATGTGATATAATTTTGCGACATAATTTTGTGACATCATAATTGTGTCAAGGGTTTCCACAGTATGGAGACAGTGGAAGGTTTCGGTCTGAGGCTCACGCGGAAGGATCTCTACAAGCTGGCTGACTCAAATTGGCTGAACGACGAAGTGATTAATTTCTATATGAATCTGCTGATCGCCAGAAGCACATCTTCGAACAAGTATCCGAAAGTACACGCGATGAACACGTTCTTTTATCCGAAACTGCTCTCGAGCGGTCACTCGTCTCTGAAGCGATGGATCAAGAAAGTTGACATATTTGCACAGGATCTTATTGTAATACCGATCCATCTAAACGTTCACTGGTGTCGATAATAGATTTCCGCGATAAATCGATTGTATATTATGATAGTATGGGCAGCGATAATCCGAAATGTCTAGCGGCGTTAAAACAATATGTACAGGATGAGAGTCTTGACAAAAAGAAACAACCTTATGATATGAGTAATTGGGAGTTTTATTCCGCCAAGAACATTCCGCAACAGACGAACGGCAGCGATTGTGATGTATTCTCTTGCATGTTCGCCGAGTACGTCTGTGCAAACAGGGAGATAACGTTCACGCAGGAATACCGTACTTTAGAGAAAAAATGTTTAGGGAAATAATAAATGGTAAACTTTTGTAAAAATTATATAATGAATAAATATTTGAAATATAAAATATAAAAATATGTGATTAATATTCCTTCCATTAGTATTATACATACATACATACATACATGCATGCATGCATACATATATTATATTACATACATAGCTGAGTATGTCTGCGTTCCAAAGAAATATAATTTATGACCTACAATTGTCTAGTCCTTTGACGAGCTACGTGTCGGGAACATCCGTCCCCGTAGCTGCTCAGGTGGGGATGGAGGGATAGATAAAGATAGAAACAGTCAAACTCTTACGCACGAATGCATGAGTGCAAGTACCTTTTTTTTTTTTACGTGCGGGAAATCTTCCACTATCCACCGGAGGGCGCGGCGAGCGGCGACAACCAGTCCGGAGGCCGGGCAACCAGTCACGAGGCCAGGCGAACCTGACCTCGATCGGGGAGCGCCACCGCCACCGCCACCGCTTACGGTGACCGTGCCGATAGCCCCTCTTGCGAGGGGAAGACCCCCCACCTCCGGGGTGAGGCGGGGGAGTGTCGGATTCTATGCGTGCACATCGTTGTCGGAGGATACACCAGAGGGCCTAAGCCCTCTGTGCTTGCCTCCAGGAGATTTTACGTGCATAGCCTACCGACTAAAACCCGCACGAGTGACCCTAGCTGTACGGTAAGGGGAGGCCCCGGGAAACGCGATGATCACATCCGTGGGCCCCCCCGTACCTCGCCCCTTTCGGGCGATCCCTGATCCTATTCTAATTTGTGACGGATGAGCGTCACCACACTCACCCGTCACCCCTCCCTTCCGGGGTTGCTTTCGCAACGGACGAGCGGTTTTCCCCGACCGCTCGCCCGCCCCCCGGGCAGGTGAGGGGAGGAGATCCGACAGTCCTAGGGGTTGTCGGTTCCTCCTCCCCCCCCTGCGCCCGTTACCAGGCAGGCGGGCCCCGCGGCCCCGAGGGTGAGGCAAGCCTCTCCCCGGTGGTCGCGGCCCCCCGCCTTCACGCGTCAAGGGGAGCACCATGACGGACCCCCGTGGGGAATCCGTCCGGGCCCCCCCCCCCCCGGCGCGCTTTCCTCCGCCGGCTGCTCCGGCAGCGAAACGGCGGTAGGGGGGCGGGCCCCCGCCCAAGAGCGGGATCGGTCCGCCCCCGTACCGCCACCACCTCCTTCCTGCTACTGCAGACACATCCCCTCCCCCTCTCGAAAGAGGGGAAAGAGGGGTGCCCGGGGACACCGCCGCGGTCGGCGACGGGCCCCGGTTGTCTCCTCCTTACTCCGCTCTCACTGGAGCTTAGGGATGCATTAGAAGGGGAGGCCCCGAAAACTCGGGCCCCCCTAATTTGCGTCACTGTCTGGAGGGGGGAGGGGAGCGGCTTCTCCCCTCCGCACCCTCTCGTCCGCCTCCTTCTGCAGCATAACAGCACTGCAGAAGGAGACGAACGCCCTCCAATTCCTTTCACCTCTCTCTCCCGGTCGCGCCGAGGCAGCGACAACGGCCGAGAGGGAGAGGTCATCGCCTATCACGGCCCGGAGGGCACGGCGCTCGTCTGCCCACGCTGGACAGAATTCCAGCGTGTGCTGCGCCGTGTCCGCCCCCTCCGGGCAATGAGTGCAAGTACCTGAGATTTTGAGATTTGCTCCACCTGATGTGTAGATATACTATGATTGGTGGGGATATCTCTCAACATGATGGTGGAAAACAGGGACGAAAAAATTCTTTGTTTTTTTTTGTGTGGAGGCACATCCAGCCAGATAAGAGCCGTACAAATTTAATAGAATTGAGCACCGATGACAGACTGCTATAATTTATGACCTACAATTGTCTCGTCCTTTGACGAGCTTATGTGTCGGGACATGGTTTATGTTACCATTGGGACGAAATTTTTTACTAATAAGCAAATAGCTTATTTGCTTATTGAGACCCAAAGGGTCTAAGGGATGTCACGTCTCTGTGACGTAGAAGTAGAAGAGGAAGAAATGATTAAGAAAAGAGAAAAAGCGATAGAAGAAAAGTATAAAACGATGGAAAAAAGTGTTAAAAATCATAGTATTCTCAAGCAAGCAAGCGAGCGAGCAGTCTTGGAAAGAATCTGAGAATATGGAACACGAGTTGGAACAAGAGTTGTTGAAGCAAGAAGCTCAACTAAATTCGGTGGAAGAATTTGCCGCGTGGGAGCAGCGGTGTAATCAATTCATCGAATCGCTGGAACAACAAAACCGCGTTAAACGGCCGCGGCTCTCAATCGAACACAGACAATCTATAGTGGCAATAATCGCGCGACTCGAAGGTGCGAAGACACGATTACAGAGACGTTTCGTACATATCGGTGGTGAGTACGCGGCGGGCAGTAGTAGTGACGATAATGTGGAAAGACTCGTTTGGCGAAAGATCGATACCGCGTTCGAAAGCCGTGTATTGACTGGTGCGGTAATCAATACCGATCACATCGAACCACGAAAATTCCTCGAGGATGCGAGAGACATTGTATTCAATCATGTGCGGAACGTCATACAACAACATGGCGGTGTAAAAATAAACACAATGTTCAACGGCGAGTTTGTTGCGGGCGATAAACGTGCAAATAAAAGTGTCAATACGAGAAACTGTGAACTCTTTCGTGGGTCCGATTTGGAAGAGTGGTATAAGTTGCACGTTATCAAGCCCACTTTAGCATTGCTAGAGGAATTCCAGGAACGCGATAGCGGGTGGGCGTTATCACGTATACTTAATTTAACGCTAAATATAAATAAGTACAATTTATTGCACGCGGGGTGTTACATCGATTTACCGCGAGAAATTAAATTAAAGAAAGCGGTGATTAACGTGCAATCAACGGACAATGCATGCTTCGCGTGGTCGGTGGTCGCCGCGCTGTATCCAGTTGAGAAAAATGCATCTAGAATATCTTTGTACCCTCCATATAAAACAGTATTAAATTTACACCATGGCCGGAAATACTTCTGCGATCGGTGAGTATATTTCTATTTTATGATATTTTCAAATTTTTTCATGAAAAATAATAAATTATTCTTTTTTCACAGATGCTTACATTATTTTATTTCGAGCGAAAAATTGGAAGCCCATATCTTATCCGCTAATATACCCATGATAAATTTGACGCAAGACGAGTGGGAAAAGTTTAACAGTGCGACACACTGCCACATATGCGAGAAACCGTTCGCGCCAGACGACACGCGGGTACGTTTTTTTTTCTTTTTTTTTTTTACGTAGGTGAAAATCTTCAACTACTGGAGCCCCCGGAGTTCCGGCGGCAACCAGTCACGAGACCCGATCGGGGAACGCCCGCGGGCAACCGGTCACGGGCCCCGCTCGGGGAGCGCCGCAGTAGGTGTTATTTTGACAGTTCTGTATCGGGAGCTCCGAGGGGGGAGCGGAGCGGGGGGAGGACTCGATGGCGAGGGGGTCCTAGGGAAGGGGGGATTAGGGTTTCGGCGAGCGCGTCGGGACATGTTCTATAAACAAATGTCACCTCGCGTCGATGTTCGGTCGATAGTATTTATAAACATATCACTTCACACTTCAGATGCGAGCGAGCGCCTATGACAGATGGCTATAATTTATGACCTGCGAGTGGCGTGACGCCGCGGTCCTTTTCATTTGTTGTGCCGTACCTTGGTTGAGGGATCGGCACAGAGTTCTTTTGGATCCGCCGGGAGGAAGGAGAAACACTTTGCCAGATTCTTGTTGAATGAAGTTTAATAAAGTCTTTATTCGAATGATACAAATGGTTTCTTGACTCACTGCCCTGACTTGCGGGCGTTCACAATATATGTTACGTTCGGTTACACGCGATTAGCCTCTCGTTCTAGACTGCCCGCCGCTTCTCGGAAGGGCGGGCTTTTATCTCTCGCGTATTAGCTTCCGCGATGCTGACTTAGCTGTCAGCGCTTTTGCTTCCGGGCGAGTGACCTGGATGCCACTTGCAACACCCGGAATGCCACCTCAGGTGAGTTTGGCAAGATTCGGAAGAAGCGCTGACAGCTAGGTGTCGAAATAACGACACGGCGACTTTCGCCACACAACATTCCTCCCCCCGTGGCAAAAGAAAAATTGAGGCACGAAATTTTTCGTTATCATTTTCTTTTTCCATGGAGGTTACATTTTATGCTTCTTTTCCTAGTTGTGTGCGGAAATCGCGTCGCGTGTCTTTAACCAGAACGTCACGTTCGAGAGAATGTGGCGTCGTTCGCAATTATTTCTTCGCGCTCTTATATAAATCTGCACCTCGCCTGGTGCGTACGCTGTTATGGAATATTTTTATTTGCGAACGCTGGGTTGGTTATTCTGCGTATCTAAGTTGCACTTTGCTTGGTGCGTTCGCAGTTATAAAATATACCGGTGGTATCGGTTCCGGTGACATTTCTCTTGCGAGGAGTAAAATGAGAATGGGCGTCCTGCGGTAGGAATATTTTCTTAGAATCGTTTCATATTTTAATCCTATCTTTTGCTGACTCCAGCAGCTCGCGGGTTGCTACTTTTATGATGTCCGTCGAGTCGCTTCAGTCTGAGTCTGTCGTTAGTCTCTTACTAAACTTCAGATTTTTTCTGTTAACTGTCATAATGCCGCCCCTCGAAAATGTGCCTGTTCGGGTTAACGTGGTGGATCCTGCCGATTTTTGGGATGCGGAGGAGGAGGAGGAGGCTGTCGGCCCGGTGTTGGAGGTGCCGGCTGTTTCGCCGGGAATGGGTCGAGCCGCTTATCTCCTTAACGGTTTTTGGCGGATGTGGGTTTTGCGTGACGGGCCTGCGCCTGATTGGCTGCTGGACATGAGTCGGTGGTGGAGGTTCGATGATCGATCCACCGATCCCGTGATCGTCTTCTTGCGTGACCTTACTCGTGGCTTCCGCCCGATTGGCAGGGGTCGTGCCTCCATAGTGGCTTGGCTCGCGGCCCAGATGTCTGGTCGAGATCGTTTGGTGGCTGGGCGGGGGCATGGTGTGTCTCGTCGTTTTTACGTAAGTTGTACAATTATTACTTTTGTCATACTATTATTAGGCTATGCTCAGTTTTCTGGTAACTTCCTTAGCTATGCTTTCTTTGCTCTTAATTTTCGATAAAAACTTTCAAACGGTTGGCGTGAACACGTGGCGTTCTTCGTTTTATCACATATAGATATTTTTTCATCGAATTTCGTTTTCGGTTGAAAGTCCTAAGTTTTGCTGACGTCTGTCCGCGTCGAATTTTTTCTTTTAATTTCTCTGCTTAATTTCGCGTCAGTTGGCTGCTACTTTCGAGCAGTGTTGGGTGCCTTTCGGTGATTTCTTACTCTGTGCCTTATTAAATATGCGGTGCTATCGGTGCACTCAATACTTTACACCCTCCTTTTGTGACGCTTGTCAACGCGAGTATTGGAGAAGGGCCTTTCGGGCGGCGGCTGCTGCGGATCGCGAGGCGAGGGAGAGAGAGAGAGACGAGGCGAGAGAGAGAGAGAGAGAGAGACGAGGCGCGTTCCTCGCCCCCTCCCCCCTATGCTGAGGTGGCCCGTCCTGACACCGTGGTGCCCTCCCCTCCGTTGCGAGTGACGCTACACTCCGCAACAGGACAGAGGGACGTGGTCCTCGTTCGTCCTTGTCGGGAGTGATATTTTTGTGAGCTCGATTTTTATATTTAATCTTTCCTCTTTGCTTACTGCTTTTTGCTGCTACTCCGTTGCGCGTGTTCTTATCTTGCCGTGTCACCTGCACGGTCGATGCCTCCGGTGTCGGGTTTCGGCTCAACGCGTCGGCTTTCATATTACTTTTTTCGGCTTTGCTTAAAATGTATTTAGATTCGGCCGGCTTTGCGAGGAAATGCCCGATAAAATTTTCGCCGTTTTTTACGATGACTATTCGGTTTTGGTGTGGTGAGTTTTCTTTCTTATGTGATCGGAGTTTAAATGTAGCTTTTCCGATGTGTACCTGCTGTGTGGCGTGTGAGATAACGGCCTTGTGCTTTGTGAGGAAATCATTTCCCAGTATTCCCTCATAATCGATCGGGAAATCATCTTCTACCACGTACATGGTATGGCGTATTGTCTGGCTTCCCAGATTTACGGTTGCTTTTATCTTTCCGAGAGTGTGGATCTTGTGTCCCGTCACTCCGATCAACGTCAGGCGTTTTTCTCGCACCATCGTATCGCCTTTTAGACTTCCTACTTTGATTAGCGTTAGGATCGCTCCTGAGTCTAATAAGAAGTTGGCCTTGCCTTTCTTGGCCTCTTGAATCGGCAGTGTTATCAGGCTTAAGGCATGTTTGTTACGTTTCCCCGTTATTTGTGTTACTCGATACTCCGCTGCGGGGCGTGCCTTACCCTTCCTAGGTCGCTCTTCTTCCTCACTGCTACTGTTGGATGATGTCTCGTCGCTCGTTTCTTGCGACTTATCTTTTTTCACCGTGCTCACGGGCGCCTGTTTCGTGGCTTCCCTTTTCGGTTGGTGCGGTCGCTCTGTTTTCGGTCGTCCGTTCAACGACCAACACTCGTCCCGCTTGTGCCCTACCTTCTCGCAATAGGTGCACTTTATGGTGTTGATTCTATGGGGCTTTTCTGCTTTCGGCAGTGTATATCTGCTTGCATACCGGTTCGAGCGGCAATCTCGCGCGTAGTGGCCGGTCTTCCCGCATGTGTGGCATTGCACGTTTGCGCTCGCGTTTCGGGCGTCTTCCGCGGGGAGTCTATTTCTTGACGATAGCTGTCCGTTTCTCGGGGAGGGGCCTCTGACCTTTTCCTCCGCGTTGGCGCCGGTTATCGCCTCTTGTAGGTTTTGATACCGTTGCGCTCGGACCAGCATTTTGATGTCGTCGTGCAGTCCTATTTGGAAATTGTGCAGGGCTTGCATTTTGATGCTGTCAAGAATCGCCTTCTGCTGTTCTTGGGAGTGTCCTTGGCCTTATTCTATGGCCTCATATAGTTCTCTTGCTAGTTTCTCGACTTGACGCCCAAAATCCTGCGCGCTTTCTCCCGCCTTTTGCTTTAGCGAGTTGAATTCTAGCTGCAGATGGGTCATACCGCGCTTTCCGAGATACTCCGTTTCGAGTTCGCGTTTTAGCTGTTCAAAATCGTGAATATCGCGCGTGTCAAAGTCGGTCATCGCCTTGCCCTTGAACTTCGTGCATAAGATTGCTTCTAGAAGCATGGCTTTATCTATGGGCTGAATATTTTTCATCGCGTATGTGCTTGCGCTAATGAATTCGCGGACGCGCTCCCTAGATTCTCCGTTTATCTCGGGTATCATTGTTCGTGCTTCTTTTAAGCTGAGGAACCCGTTGGATTGACCCGGTTGGTTTCGAATGTCACTGCGCGTTCGCCCGTAAGTGACGTCTAGTGGGCCTTCGCTGGTCCGTACGCTTCGTTCTCGCGCGTCGGGGCGGTCGTGCGAGGATTCTAGCCGGCTCACGCGGTCCTGTATGCCGCGGATCGCGCGCAGGACTTCAACTGAGCGGTCGAATTCTACAGCCTCTGCGCGGTTCATGCGATCCTGCATGTCGTGCATCATGCGCAAAACGTCGCTGAGCACGGAGCCTATTGCTCCCGGGCTCATTTGCGTCGGCTCGGGGGCTCGACTTTGGTCGGTTTCGGACGGTTGTCCATTTTCCGCGGGTCTGAGCCGCTCCATTTCGGCGTTACTTTGCGCGGAGGTTATGTCCTCTCGCGGCGTGTTGGTCGCGGCAGCTTGTGGCTGGCTCATTGTTCTAGCCCGGGGGGTATAATCCTCTTCCTCGGGGTCGAATATATCACTATCGTATGACGTCAAGGAGAACTCTCCTCTCCCTGCGTTTTCACTTTGCGTATCGGCCGAGGTGTCGGATCGTGCGTCACCGTCGGTCGGGGGCTGTCTGTGTGCGTTACTGTGTTCGTCACCGCTTATATTGCTTATGCTATCATGCGGGTTTTCGCGCGCGTTACAAAGGCTGGCGTCTGAAAATTCGAATTCGCGTTCTACGACGACGTTTGGGTGCAGCTCGAGCACCGGCGCACTTGCGTCGTCAAGCTGCGCGTCTAAGTTTCGTCGCACGCGATCTAGTCCGTCGTTCGCGAGTCGTGTGGCGCGAAAGCGATTTCGGATGCTGTTTTCGATTGCGCGTTGCGCGCGCTCACTTAATACGAATGACGCGTTGCTAACAGGGGGTTGCCGGGACGGGTCGTCCGACATCTATCGGCGCTTACACTTTTATATCCTGTAATCGCGAAATGTGTTTCGGCGTTCGCGGTTGTCTTGCCTGTAATCGCGAAATGTTTCTTCGCAATTCGGCGTTCACTATCGCGGGGGACGCTTGCAGAGATATATTCTTTTCGTCGCGGCGCGTGCCGGTATCGGCTTACAAAAGTTTTGCTGACTTACAGTACCGCCGAATAGCGCATCGTGACCGCGTTCTGCCGCGTCGGTGTCTGACAGGGCCGCTACTCTGCTTCTGCGTTGTCTCTGCTTCGCTGCGTTGTCTCGGCTTTGCTGCGTCGCTGGCTCGCTGCGTTCCTGCGTCGCTGCGTTCCTGTGTCGCTGCTTCGGGCTGGCGAGTCCGTGCGGTAGGTCGGGGCCTCTCCGGTGTCGCTGATAACGCTCGGGGCTGCTACCGTCGTTTGCTCACTCGGGATCCGGCTGGCTATTTCTCTCCGTGGAGTTTGACCGCCGTTTTACTGATCCGTTCCCGTATTGCAGGCGTGATCTGACAGGATGTCCTCTCTTCCGGTTGGCAGATCCCACCGCTGCCACCAATTGTTGTGCCGTACCTTGGTTGAGGGATCGGCACAGAGTTCTTTTGGATCCGCCGGGAGGAAGGAGAAACACTTTGCCAGATTCTTGTTGAATGAAGTTTAATAAAGTCTTTATTCGAATGATACAAATGGTTTCTTGACTCACTGCCCTGACTTGCGGGCGTTCACAATATATGTTACGTTCGGTTACACGCGATTAGCCTCTCGTTCTAGACTGCCCGCCGCTTCTCGGAAGGGCGGGCTTTTATCTCTCGCGTATTAGCTTCCGCGATGCTGACTTAGCTGTCAGCGCTTTTGCTTCCGGGCGAGTGACCTGGATGCCACTTGCAACACCCGGAATGCCACCTCAGGTGAGTTTGGCAAGATTCGGAAGAAGCGCTGACAGCTAGGTGTCGAAATAACGACACGGCGACTTTCGCCACACAACACATTTTTCTTTGTAGGAAGAGTTATCAAGCGCGGAGGAGGGGGGGTATTAGGGTATCGACGCTACGTCACAGCATCAAATGCCGGTAAAACAGACGGCTCCAGCATCACCCGAAAAAGAAAGTAGGCCTGGGAGTCTCCCGGAGACCCCCGCTGTGCATGTCTAGGGTTAACCATCGCGATGTTCTCTTTACGCATGTTCTTTAGGACAATTTATTGAGGTTTTTTTGGCGAACATGTGGGTCACAGGTTCACTGGGTCAAGTTTTTGTAACACCGATTGGTTATGATCGTGGGTTATTTCTTTCTTTTCTTCTTTTCTTTCTCTTCCTTTCGAAAAGGGGCTGAAAGTAATAAAATGAAGCCCGTCTTCTCGTTCGCGTTCTCTCTCTCTCTCCCTCGCGCGCGTTCTCTCTCTCTCGCTCACATCATCCGTTCGCATTATCTCTCCTTCGCGCGCGTCTTTTGGTTCGCGTTATCTTCCTCGCGCGCGTCTTCTCGTTCGCGTTCTCTCTCTCTCCCTCGCGGATGTTCTCTATCGCCTGCGTTCTTACGTTCACCTTCTCTTTCTTTTATCCACGTATTCTCTCTCGCTCTCATCTTTTTCTCATGAAAGTTATAAATGTATAATACTTTATAACAATACATATTTTAATAATTTTAATAAATTATTTTAATATCTAAAATTAAGGAGAAGGTAAGTGAAAAAATGAACAGGAAATACAATACAAAATTTATTTCAGTGTATTTATGGGTACTTTTACATAAACAATTTTTATTTAAAAAAATTTTTTTTTTTATAATCGCAATCAACATTTTTTTAAATGTTATCTGTTTCGAATAACCGGGTGAGACAAAATATTTCCTCCTGCGCAGACCAAATATTATTGTTATTTATTTTAATACGCTGTCTATCGAATCTCCTCTTTCGCATGTCCGGGATATTTATAAAATGATTGATCCGGATATCCTCCAACTGCAACCACCCCTGAAAAAATAAAATAAATGTTAAAAAAATGTTAAAAAATGTTGCAATAATATTAAAAAAATATTAAATATGTCACGCATACCTAATCGCGTGGGATCCGCACACGTACCATATCATATAAATGCACCTCGGCAATCGGGAGCCTGTCCACCCACAGCATCTTCAGTGTAGAAAACATACAATTAACTTAAAAAAAAAAACTATAAATTGAAAATTCACTCGCGAATCACTGTACTTACTCCATCAGCGGGATACACTATTTCGAGCATATCTCGCACGCGAACCATTTTTTAATAATAACTTCAGTTGTCTGAACACGCGTTTGCAACTCTTCGCGGACTCGATGAGACTGAGTTTGACCACAGTTGCAGAACGAAGCGGGGTAAAATGTCACCAGCGAAAAAAATATGCCCAGGTAGCAAGCACTCGTCATTTTGACGTCAATTGACGTCAAAAGTCCGTCATTTTGACGTCAATTGACGTCAAAATGACGAGTGCTTGCTACCTGGGTGGTGTTACGTCCTGCGGACTTAACGATTTCCATTTTTTTTTTTTTTTTTTTTCTCGTGGGAACCCTTATGCGCACAAGATAGCCGTAAGATTAGGATAAGAAAACGGAGCACGGACGGTTATCGAACGGCGAGTGAGCCTGGATCTCTTCACATTATTTTTTATGATCAAAACTAGCTATTTGCTTAGACAACTAAAAGCAACCCTCTAGATGACATATTACTAACAGACGGGGCATACGTAACCAGAGTTTCGCCAGGGGTGTCGGGCCCGACGGCTATAAACCCGGCGACATTAATGCCAAAGAGAGTTAATAAAATCTCTTATCACATCAAGTAAGATTCTAAATACACGTGGGAAGTTTCTGGTTGCATAGATAACCAGAGCTATCGGGCCCAACAGCTATAAACTCGGCGACATTAATGCCAAACAAAATTAATGGAAATCTCCTATTGCATCGAGCAAGATTTCTAAACACACGTGTGGGGAAGTTTCTGGTTGCATTTAAGATTTCATGTCCGTCAACATAAACACAGGAGAAGTCGGCGATAGCCGAAAAACAGATGTGCCACTGGAAGAGGTGAAGGGTTGCACCGCCAGATAAGACGGTGAGGGCCTTACGAGAGGACTCACCAATGAACAGCCGGAAAAACCGATAACCGTCTCAAGCTTTCTAGGATAGGCGGAAAACTGAAAATTACGTCTCGATCGGAAGAGAAATCCACCAATCGCGACATATTAAAAAACAATCCCGCCTCCTTAATTTTGTATAAAAACCGCGACCCTACGCACTTGGCGTGACTTCTTGATCCGGCACCAGGCAGACTCCTTCTGAGTCCGCGCATCCATCAGTATATTTTTTAACCTTCAGTTTTCCTGCCAATCCTAAGAGTCGCGAATAAATTCTGTGAGTGTCAACTGGCCGCTACCCTCCTCACGGCGACTCCCCTCCGAGACCTGCACTCAACACCAGGGTCCGGCCGAATATATATATATATATAATATATATATCTATATATTCCAGCAATAGTAAGTCATTTATTTTTAAGTACTCAACTTACACATATGTACAAGTCGCGTTATAATAGCCATACTAATCCTTTCCCTCTTGATTATCTTAGCGATATTCGCTCAAGATAATTAAAAATCCTCGTCCTAGCGGTATTCGCTCAGGACCTCCAAACTTTCCCTCTTGATTATCTTAGCGATATTCGCTCAAGATAATTAAAGATCCTCGTCCTAGCGGTATTCGCTCAGGACCTTTCCCTCTTGATTATCTTAGCGACATTCGCTCAAGATAATTAAGAATCCTCGTCCTTGCGGTATTCGCTCAGGACGTCCAAACTTTCCCTCTTGATTTTCTTAGCGATATTCGCTCAAGATAATTAAGAAATCCTCGTCCTAGCGGTATTCGCTCAGGACCTTTCCCTCTCAATTATCTTAGCGATATTCGCTCAAGATAATTAAGAATCCTCGTCCTAGCGATATTCGCTCAGGACCTCTAAATTTTCCCTCTTGATTGTCTTAGCGATATTCGCTCAAGATAATTAAGAATCCTCGTCCTAGCGGTATTCGCTCAGGAACTCCAAACTTTCCCTCTTGATTTTCTTAGCGATATTCGCTCAAGATAATTAAGAATCCTCGTCCTAGCGGTATTCGCTCAGGACCTCCAAACTTTCCCTCTTGATTTTCTTAGCGATATTCGCTCAAGATAATTAAAAATCCTCGTCCTAGCGGTATTCGCTCAGGACCATTCCCTCTTGATTATCTTAGCGATATTCGCTCAAGATAATTAAGAATCCTGGTCCTAGCGATATTCGCTCAGGACCTTCAATCCACTGTTTTTCCTTAAAATAATTCCCCGTCTAATTGCTTTAGCGATAATCCGCTCGGAGTAATTTAGAAATCTTTCGCACATAGATGGTATGGAAACACAGAGCGGGCAAAAATCGGAGAGAGCGAATTCTCCACCATCAAAATCGGCAGAATAAGTCCCCTGTTATAACGTCCGTCATCTCCGGGAGATTTATCTCCGAGAGCGCTATAGCCGAACTGCGTCGACTTAACGCTCTCCACTCCGCTCCTGCGCCCGAAATTAGCAGACCGCTCCCGGAAGTAATCGACTTGACGGCTCCGATAGTCGACTTGACCGTTGAAGACCAACACGCGTCGGATTTCGACGAGATCACCGCGCGTTTCTCCGCAATAGAAACGTTCGCCAAGCACACTTTCGCAAACGTAGAATCCGACCAGATGTAAGAACACCTTTACACTCACCACTCTATCCACAATTAATACACACATTTATATACATATATGTTTATATCAATTAAGAAATATGAATATTTGTCTACACGCTTAGTCTATAATTATTTTATAACCATTTTTCTTTTTATAAACGTTATCTTGAACAAGTCTAAGCAATATGCGTATTATAATACCTCTTACACTCAATTACAAATTAAAACTAAATTTTGTTTTGTGACAACGACGAATTGTTTAAATAATAGATAATAAATGTTTTTACGTTTAATGTAATTCTGCATTTCATTCCTTTAATTTAAGACCCATTATTCTACACCACTCGAGAACGCACGAGGTCCGATCCTAAGTTAAAGAGATTAAATTCTCTGACTTAAAAGAGGACCGACGATCGCACTGCGTAAGGAAAGCGTCCCAGCGTTCTTACGGACCCTGACCTTTCCTACGCATTCAAAGGTGTGTTCGGCTCGTGCCACGCGCCTCAGAGCGCGTGCCTGCGGGCAGTTATAGTAAGTATCTGGTTGCGTCCTTCCTTACCCCGACCCCTCCGGTTAGCCTTTCCTTCGCTTCCCGGTTTTTCTTAACCACGGGGTTGGACGTAACAGTGGTAACAGTTCAAAAACGGACAGCCCCTTCCAACGAAAAGAAATTAAGATGAAATATGTCTCGCACTACAATGGCGAGTAAAAGTTCGACGGAGCATCGACACATGTGAACGCGTTCTCTGTCGCTCGCGTCTCTTCGTTCGCGTCTTCTCTCGCTTGCGTCCCTTCATTCGCGTTCTCTGTTGCTCGCGTCTCGCTCTCATTCCACTTCGCGTTTTCTTTCCTTTTATAATAAATAATTGGAATTGAAGGATAATAAAGTTTTTGTCATATAAACATTAATTTATTTATTATTTGTCGCATCGTATACAATGTTATCTAAAGCATAAGCTAATAATTTGCAATCAATAATCGAATTTTTATCAAAAACGTCGCGCAAGATTCTAGCTGTATCACATTTATCGGTTACACAATTTCTTCGCAAAATGGTTACAAATTGATTAAATTTCATATTTACCTCATGTGTATTTTGATACAGCTTGAAATATTCATGTTCGACGCAGTGCTCGAGTTCAAATAAGAAAAGTACGGTCGATGGTTTCATATACATGTAATTATTATTATTATTATGTAACGTAAGTTTTACAACATTCGCATCACGTATTTTTACGAGTTCTACGACCAGATCTCGAATCGACATTGATGAAGGTGCGGTTGACTGCAGGAGTCGTTCGATATCCGCACGTCTTTCAATTAGCGCTGTCCACGTTGTATGAGCCAACACCATCTGATTTCCTCGGTTATCACCGAGGAGTAGTTCCACAAAGGACACAGGTTCCACGCTGATTCCAATATCCAAATATTTATAAGCTGTTGATGTCAATGCGTATCGTCTGCTTAGTATACGAACCGCGCGAGGCTCCAACGAAATGCTGTAGAAAAAATAATAAGATTACTTTTAAAATAATACAATTCACAAAAAAGATATAAAAAATATAAAGTTCTATAAATTAAACAAAACTTACTTGTTCCCACACGTTGGAGTTTCAATATCGTGAATCGGTACGTAATAATTCATACGTCTACTGCCACTGTTGCCGCCGTTGCCGCCGTTGCCGCTGTTGCTTCCTTCAACGGAATACATTCTTTCTCTCGGTTATGAGAAGCGGACCGTTGATACAAGCAGCCGATGCAAGACTGATCGTCGAATAAAATTAATCGAATATGCGCGGCAACTTCCAAAAAAAATTTATGATGAATGGAAGGGGAATTAATGTTTCTGGAACGCGCAATCAGCGCTCTGGAATTTAGGAGAGGGGGCTAAGGTAGGATGTTTTTTCTTTATTAAGACGTATACCCCCTCCCCTCCACACGACATTAACCGCGAAACATGTTCAGACATGTTCGTCTAAACCTGATACCCCCTCGAAGCTAGAATTCGTTACATATACCTACTTATTCTTTAATTTTAGACTAATGGGAAAGGGGAAAAGGAAATAAAAAAACATTGTAAAATTCACACATACATATAAAATTTATTTTTAAAAATATGACAATTCTTTCTGACGTTTCGACCACCAGTTAAATATTTTTAATACATTTTGCAATGCGCAATTCTTAACATGTTTACCACATCGCATAGTATTGGTAACATCTAGATTATTTAAAGATTCGACATCTTCGTAATCCGCATCCAGAGTCTCGATGGTTAAGTTTTTTCTCGCTTTACTCTCGAGCAGATCCACCAGCCATTCTCGTTTATGACATCCCTTGACGTACACGAGAGTCGGCATCTCGTCGTCTTCTTCCTCACCGAGCACGGCCGATGTAATTAAACGTTTCACCATGCTGTACGGCATGTTTCCGTCTTCCCATCGTAATCCATGGTGATTGCGAATCAACCAGGAAGCACATGACTTGTCGAATTTTGTAAGGAGACTCCACGGCATGGGGCATGTAAAGGTGTGATGCGCCAAAACGGTCCCGTTTCTCAGCACCGCTACCTCCTTTACGACAAATTTCATCCCGACGATGAATCCTTGCAGATCGACGAACGTTGGCGCGATCATGATGCAACGAAGGAACGATCCGTACTGTATCACATCGCGATACATCTGTCTCTCTTATATCGAAATTTTTTACCGACATTACAATTTACATGAGTTTGCGCACTACGTTTGACAACGGACAGTATTCGATTACGCGGTTATGCAAGATGAGGCAATAGGCGGTAGTATTTGCAGGCACGTTCTCTTTACATTCAAATTCTATTCGCACATCCACGGTGGCGCTCTTGACGGACTCGTTTTCTCGAGAGCAATCGATGATGACGAAAGGTCCAAGCGTCAGGAATGTATTCAAAGTGAGATACGTATCGTAGCGATCGTATCCGTAATAAGCTTTACGAAAACGCGCATACATATCATAAAGAAGGGCATATCGATTTTTATCAAAATCTAGATTTAAGTCATCGTATGGATAAGATTCAGAGTTTAGATAAAGCTTGATATTGGTCAAGTTACAGTGATTGAAATGACCAATATTTTGAGCCATGATATCTTTGCGACCGGTCTGCAGCGCAAAAATAACGTATCGCGGTTTCTCTAACTGAGTCGCGGTCTTGATGGCCCACGAATGCTTGGTCGTGCTCTGCAACAGGGGGTACTCGTACAGGTCCCACGAACGAAAACTGACATTAAGAAATCGTCCGCTTCCCAAGGCCCGTAACATGGACAGTTTATTGACCTCGTTTAACGTAACGTGAGTCACTCGCCACTGTACTTTGAACAATTCGATTTCCGGCTCAGTCGCCGGATCTCCTATAATGCAATTGTTATCGTTACGCGCTTGTGTCAAAATTATTTCCTGACGACCGTTAACAAGCACGCGTTTGTAATCCTCGCAAAAGCCTAACAATGTGAAAAGCGGAACGCAAAAAGTGAAATCTCCTTCCGAGCGGCTAGATGAAATGTCCCATCCAGCATTCCGCAACATCTCCGCCTTGTCGTACGTTATCGATACATAGTTCTTGATAGTACTGGTCATTCCAACGTTTCTGCTGCGATCAATCTCCACGCCGTTGAGCTCGAATCGAATTTCATTGAACATGAACGCCACGCAATTAGTTACAAGCGTTGGCGCAGGTTCGTTATTCCTCTTCTTTATCACCAATCTTCCTTCGACGTAGATAAAGCTTTCACTCGGCAACGTGTATAAATCTTATTGTTGTATGGGTATTCTTATCTCGTCGTTGTGTCCATACGTCGTATTGGCGTACGGATTGTACGTGTGTGTTTCAATCTTGACGACACTGTCGTCAAAGATCGGTTCACCTCCAATGTTGAGGATATCGGCCATGCTTCCTCAGATATTTCGCACCGCGAATCCCAAAGATCGTAGAAATTCAACGTTCGATGCGGTGAGCTTCTTTCTCGTCTCTTTTTTAGCTCCACCGAATGTTGTTGATCGGATGATATTGTCCACCGCTGCCGTAAAGATATTCTTATCTCTCGCGTGCTTCGAGTTGTTCAGTACGAGCATCTCATATGTCGTCCGTACACTCGCGCGCGTTATCGCTGTCGCCGTCGTACGTGCAATCTGACGGTGATCTCTTCTCCTCGAAAATCAATCAATCGATCCTTCTGATCCACAACGCGAATCGTTAGGTCCGTAATGCTCCGTACGGTGATCGGCAAATGATCTGTGCCCGCGTTTCCGATATCTTATATCCTGGTGGCACGCTCGGTGAAAACTCGTGTATCGTATGAACGCGTTTGCCGTTGCTGTACGCGCCCGCGGTTACGTTACACTCTACGCGAATGATGTTTACGCTAATGATAACCCTTCCAAATCCTCACTTCTCATTGCTGGTTCTTCAGTCCTCCTAGCTCAGCTTCAATCCTTTGACCTTTTCTTAAACTCTGTACCTATACCTCTATCGTCCTCAATTAAAATACTCGGTGTTCACACTGACTCTTCTTGGTCGTTTAAACATCACGTGGACGTAAAATGTCGAGCTGCCTTTGCTCGGCTTTGCCTACTTTATCCTTTTCGGCACATCCTCTCCACTTCCCAAAAGCTTCATATATCCCAATCGCTTGTCATCTCACTCTTCGACTACGCCGACGTCGTTTATATTCCATCACTCAACCAGCAACTCCTAAATCGCATCCAATACATTCAAAATTCATGTCTCCGCTTTTCCTATGGTGTACGGAAATTTGACCACATATCTCCACTCTATTCCAGCTCCTGTTGGCTGAAAATCCAACAACGCTTTGTGCTTCATCTCTGTTGCCTGGTTTTCCGGCTCCTTCATTCTAATACTCCTCCTTACCTTCGACGTCTCTTACATCTGAACTCCAAGCTCCATGCCGTTAATGCTCCAAATACTCGTTACCCTGATCTTCTTTCCTTTCCATCGCACCACTCCGCCAAGTTTCGCGCTTCGTTCTCCTACTGTGCAGTCAAATATTTCAATGACCTTCCCTCTTCCATAAGATTCCTTACCCTCCCTGCCTTCCTTTCGTACAGCTACGTCCACTTTTATTCTATCGACTGCAATTCCTGCCAGAAATGCATCTCAACCTGCGCATCGTTAAAGAGGAGATTCGATAGACAGCGTATTAAAATAAATAAGAATAATATTTGGTCTGCGCAGGAGGAAATATTTTGTCTCACCCGGTTATTCGAAACAGATAACATTAAAAAAAATGTTGATTTCGATTATAAAGAAAAAAAATTTTTTAAATAAAAATTGTTTATGTAAAAGTACCCATAAATACACTGAAATAAATTTTGTATTGTATTTCCTGTTCATTTTTTCACTTACCTTCTCCTTAATTTTAGATATTAAAATAATTTATTAAAATTATTAAAATATGTATTGTTATAAAGTATTATACATTTATAACTTCATGAGAAAAAGATGAGAGCGAGAGAGAATACGTGGATAAAAGAAAGAGAAGGTGAACGTAAGAACGCAGGCGATAGAGAACATCCGCGAGGGAGAGAGAGAGAACGCGAACGAGAAGACGCGCGCGAGGAAGATAACGCGAACGAAAAGACGCGCGCGAAGGAGAGATAATGCGAACGGATGATGTGAGCGAGAGAGAGAGAACGCGCGCGAGGGAGAGAGAAAGAGAACGCGAACGAGAAGACGGGCTTCATTTTATTACTTTCAGCCCCTTTTCGAAAGGAAGAGAAAGAAAAGAAGAAAAGAAAGAAATAACCCACGATCATAACCAATCAGTGTTACAAAAACTTGACCCAGTGAACCTGTGACCCACATGTTCGCCAAAAAAACCTCAATAAATTGTCCTAAAGAACATGCGTAAAGAGAACATCGCGATGGTTAACCCTAGACATGCACAGCGGGGGTCTCCGGGAGACTCCCAGGCCTACTTTCTTTTTCGGGTGATGCTGGAGCCGTCTGTTTTACCGGCATTTGATGCTGTGACGTAGCGTCGATACCCTAATACCCCCCCTCCTCCGCGCTTGATAACTCTTCCTACAAAGGAAAATGAAAAGGACCGCGGCGTCACGCCACTCGCAGGTCATAAATTATAGCCGCCTGTCATAGGCGCTCGCTCGCATCTGAAGTGTGAAGTGATATGTTTATAAATACTATCGACCGAACATCGACGCGAGGTGACATTTGTTTATAGAACATGTCCCGACGCGCTCGCCGAAACCCTAATCCCCCCTTCCCTAGGACCCCCTCGCCCTCGAGTCCTCCCCCCGCCCCGCTCCCCCCTCGGAGCTCCCGATACAGAACTGTCAAAATAACACCTACTCGCCGCCTTCCCTCCGAGGGTTAACCAGTAGCCCCCCTTTCGGGGGAAAGACCCCCCGGCCCCCGGGGCGGGACGGGGGAGTGCCGGATTCTACGCGCGCCAGTCCCGCTTACAGGGGATACACCAGGGAGGCCGAAACCCAAAAGGGGGGCCGAAGCCCCCCACCCTGTGCCTGCCCCCAAGGGCGGCACGCATAACCTACCGGCTAGAAACACCTACGAGTGACCCTAACACTGCGCTGTGTTGGGGGAGCCCTGGGAAACACCATGATCACGTACGCGAGCTCCCCCACGCGTTCGTCTAGCGACGAAATAATTCTAATCCGTGACGGATGAGCGCCACTAAACTCATCCGCCACCTCCCCTTCCGGAGTTGCTGCCGCGGCAGCAGCGGACGAGCGGTGGTCCCCGACCGCTCGCCCGCCCCCCGGGCGAGAGAGGGGTGGGCGTGCGGTGGCATTCCTCCTCCCCTCGCACCTCCTTAGGGGCGGGCAGGTGCCGCACTCCCGAAGGCGAGGCTCGTCGGAACCCTGCCCCCGTAAGCCCGGCCCCCTGCCCTCGCGGGACGGAGGGAGCGCCTGTGGCGGAATCCCCGTGGGGAATCCGCCCGAGCCCCCTCCGACCCGCTTCCTCCGCCGACCTGCTCGGCATGAACGGCGGCGAGAGGGAAGACCTCCTCTTCCGTAGAGGTTCCCGGAGGTCCGCCCTCCCGGCGCCATTACCTCTCCTTTGCTCCTGACACATCCCCCCCGTAGTGATCGGAGGGGGTGCCCGGGCGTCTGCCCGGTTGTCGTATTTCCTCTTTTTGAGGGGGAGCGACTAATGTGCCACTCCCTCTCAGTCGCTCATGTCCTGAGGAGGAGGGGCGGCTTCTCCCCTTCTCACTCTTTCGTCCGCCTCCTTTTGCAGCATGACTTTACTGCAAAAGGAGACGAACGCCGTCCAGTTTTCTTTTCCCTCCTCTCCCGCCCTGACCGTCGCCGCGACGACGGCCGGGAGGGAGAGGTCCTCACCTATCTGTGCCCGGAGGGCACGACGCTCTTCCGCCCACGCTAGACAAAACTCCAGCGTGTGCTGCGCCGTGTCCACCCCCTCCGGGCAATGCCAACAGCGCGTGGTGCGCTCTTTCCCGATTCTGTGCAGGTACTTGCCAAAACATCCGTGGCCTGTCAGTACCTGCACAGCGTGGAAGGACGACACGCGGGTACGCGATCATTGTCATTTAACCGGCAATTATCGGGGTCCCGCACACTCAAATTGTAATCTGAATTACAAAAATTCATATCACATTCCAATAGTTTTTCATAATTTATCAGGTTACGATTCACATTTTATTATAAAAGAAATAGCCACCGCTTTTGAAGGGCGTGTAGACTTACTCCCAATCACAAAAGAAAACTACATTTCGTTTATGAAAAACGTTGAAAACACTGAAGATAAAGATAAAAAAACTTGCGTCAAATTGCGATTTATCGATTCATACAAGTTTCTCACCGCTAGTCTCGACAAATTGGCATCTTATCTCAGCAAGGATAAACTGCGAATATTACAACGCGAATTTTGTGAATTATCCATAGAAAATTTTGATTTGCTGACACGAAAAGGTGTATTTCCGTACGAGTACATTGACTGTGTCGAAAAGTTGTTGGACCCATGCTTACCGCCGCGCGAATCGTTTTATAGTTCCTTGACCGGTGACACTGTATCCGAGGGCGATTACGAGCATGCCGTGAACGTCTGGCAACGGTTCTCCATTCAAACCTTGGGTGAATACCGCGATCTGTATCTAAAAACCGATGTCTTGGCCGACATATTTGAAAATTTTTGCGATAGCTGCGTCGTGAGTTATGGGCTCGATCCAGCACATTATTACACTCTATCGGGTTTCACGTGGGACGCTATGTTGAAACATACGCGCATAAATTTCGAACTGCTCACGGACATTGATATGGTGATGTTTATCGAACGCGGTATTCGCGACGGCCTCAGTCAATGTTTCGGTAGATACGCGCAAGCCAATAACAAGTACATGCAATCTCACGATCCGTTAAAACCATCGTCATATCTCATGTATTTTGATGTAAATAACTTGTACGGTTGGGCGATGTGTCAACCATTGCCCTATGCAGATTTTCGATGGGTCGAAGACGTTTCGAATTTCAAGTTTAGCGCGATCACTTCGGATTCACCCACGGGTTATATTTTCGAAGTCGATCTCGAGTATCCAAAGTGTCTGCACGATGCACACAGTGATCTACCGTTCTGTCCGACGAGCGATAAGCCGCCTGGTAAGCGAGAGAACAAACTTCTCGCGACTTTATACAATAAGGAACGTTATGTCATCCATTACCGTAACTTGCAACAGTGTACGCAACACGGTCTTCGCGTTACAAAGATACACCGCGTATTGGAATTTTCGCAATCTCCGTGGCTCCGCGATTATATAGAACTTAATACAAAATTTAGAACGCAAGCAAAAAACGATTTCGAAATAAATTAATGAACAATGCGGTATTCGGAAAAACTATGGAGAATGTGCGCAATCACGTCGATGTAAAATTATTAACAAAGTGGGACGGGCGATACGGCGCGGAGGCAATGATCGCGAAACCAAATTTTCATAGTCGAAGTGTCTTTTCAGACAATCTGGTCGCCGTTGAATTGCGTAAACTCGAGGTAAAATTCAACAAACCGATCTACGTGGGCATGTGTATACTCGATGTATCGAAAGTCTGTTTATATGGATTTCACTACGATTATATGTTACCGCTGTTTCACGACAAATGCAAAATTATGTACACTGATACTGACAGCCTTATATACCGCATCGAGTGTGAGAATGTTTATGAGACGATGAAACACGACATCGACAAATTCGACACAAGCGATTATCCGGCTAACAACGCGTACGGTATACCGCTTGCGAACAAGAAGGTGCCGGGCTTAATGAAAGATGAAAACAATGGCGCGATCATGACGGAATTTGTTGGACTCAGAGCGAAGATGTACGAGTTGAAGGTGAATGGTAAAAAAGACACTAAAAAAGCAAAAGGCGTCAAGAGTAACGTCGTAGCGCGTACAATAACGTTCGACGATTAACGCGGTCAGAGCTCTGACGCGGTGTCTGAAGGACGAGATTGAAATGACGCGACGGCAGTTCTGTATAAGATCAAAATTGCATGAAGTGCGCACCATCCGTGAGACGAAAATCGCTCTGAGTCCATACGACGATAAGCGATACATTATATCCGATTCGACCCATACGTTACCGTGGGAGCATTATCAAATATCCCCTCCGAAAACGTAGTGTATTGTATGTATAAAATTTAATAGTATAACGTAATGTAACGTAATTTAATGTAATGTAATGTAATGCAATGTATGTATGTATGTATGTATGTATGTATGTATGTAGGTAGGTATGTATGTAGGTATGTATATATGTATGTACGTACGTATGCATGGTAACGTAACGTAATGTAATATAAGGTAAGGTAATTTAACGTATATTATATTGTTGGAGGGGATATTAATAAAGATATTGTACATAAATATCTAAGATAAAGATGTATTTAATATTTTTTGACATAGTTTATTTTTCATATGTTTTAAAAATACGATCTGCATGAATTAAATAACATTGTCCTTGCGTATCCATGAGTTGTGCGATTTATCGAATCCCAACCATT
Organism: Temnothorax rugatulus; assembly: GCA_035220575.1. Lineage (NCBI taxonomy): Eukaryota > Metazoa > Arthropoda > Insecta > Hymenoptera > Formicidae > Temnothorax > Temnothorax rugatulus. The sequence continues at coordinate 144,133 of JASTWL010000393.1, read as the reverse complement.
TCACGTAGACCTCGTCACCCCTCCTGCGCAGTACTTTCTCCACGAGATACGTGTCTGGGTAAGCAGCACGATGTAACTCGTGCTCGTAGAACGCTCCAGCGATAGATTTTCCGCGATAGTCCTCCAGCAGATAGGTTGCGGGATTAGTGTGTTGCACTTAAACGATCTTAAACACCTCGGTGCTCCAATTTGGCGTGTAACCCTTCTCGAAGACTGTCTTATGCTTGCTAACGCGTACCCGATCGCCTACTTTGAACTTTGTCAAACCTGCAATCTTGATCGCGCTGTACACCGTGGTTAAGAGTCTTTTAGCGATTGCAGGAGTAACGTCGACGGGCCGCATGCCGATCGTTCGATGCTTGCGCGCGTTGTACTCCGCGACGAGACGCGGTAGCTCGGCGATCCACTTGTAAGTTCCGTTGAACGTAAACATCTTCCACATGTTATTCTTTAACGTGCGATTGAATCGCTCGACAACCGACGCCTTCAACACCGAATATGTAGAATAATGATTGATGTTGTGTTTCCTCAGGAGACGTTGCACGTCGGTGTTGTAAAATTCCTTCCCCATATCGGTTTGTAAGTTTTTCGGACATCTCTCGCTCTCTCGAATTATCTTGGCCATAACTTCAGCCGTCTCGCTTCCACCTCTTGAGCGGTACAGCCCACTCATACTTGCTCAGCACATCGATGACGGTGAGTATATAATGGTAACCTTTGTTGAAACGTGAGTACGGACGCATCTCGACAATGTCAGGTCGTCGTATCCCCGAACTATGACGTGTCTTCGTGGAAAATTTCTTCTCGCCGGAGCATGCAGTTCTTCAACGAGTCGTTGCTTCTCGATATTTTTACGTACATCGGATGTCATGTTTTTTTAGCGGTGCGTAACAGTGTTGGGCAAAATTTATTCTGAATAACGAATAAAAAATAACGAATAAAATAAATTTATTTGTTATTCGTGAATAACGAATAATTCGATTATTCGTTATTCGAATAAGATAATCACGAATAATTTATTCGTAATTTATCATTTTTATTCGAATAATGTAACGAATAAAAAGAAAATTGATGACGAAAAATGATGCACAAAATAAAAATTAAAGTCCTCACTCGTGAATGTAAAGTTGTAATATAATTTATTAATTAGTTAATTTATTAGTTAATCTATTAATTAGTATTTTTAATGTTAAATAAATAATTAAAACAAAAAAATTAAATAAATTTGCAATCAATGAAATAAAAATTAAAAATTTATTTCAATAAAAATCTGTGTCATTAGTTTTAATTAATAAAATAAAAAACAACATAAAAACTAATCTTACTTATAAATAGAAAAAGAGAAATGTAATAAAAAAAAGTACATAATCAATTTTAGTTTCCCAAAAGTGTAGATTTCAGTGTTTTTTTTTAGTTGGTTTAGAAAAAATCACTCAAAAGTAATTATTATCAAGTTCATTTTTTATTTGATACATTTTTATTTAAATATGCTTTCAAAAGCACACGTTTTTCAAACATACTGTCTGATAATCGATGAGATTTGGCTGTATTAATCATCGTAGCAAATGAAAATAATCTCTCCACCGGAGCCGAAGAAGGAATCAATGTATTGTATTTTAAAAAAACTTTCTTTATTGTAGGATATTTTTCTAGGCAAAATATCTGAGAGTCTGGATCTGCTAGATAATGAAAGATCTAGAAACAAAAACGAAAATAAGAATCATAAAGCAAATGTAATAAATAAAATAATGAATAAGAACTATTACTTCTAAATCTCCCATTGGAACCCATGTTTGGATGGTACTCTGCGAATCGTCTTGATCTCCAAAGTCAAAAAATTCGTCTTCCTTGGATCGTGATGATGCAATCTGATTAGACGTTGTTTGCAAAGAAAGAGAGAGCTCCTGTGCTACAATTCGCTTCAACAGATAGAGGATCCTCTCATGATGTCGGATATCGACTAAGCTAAACCACCTATTTTTAAATCTGGGCAGAGTAAGTGCTGCGATAACTGCCGTTTCTGAACGTTAACTTGAAAAATTTAATATGTCCTCAAATCTTGATGTTACACTATTTAGTAGTGAATCTACTAAAGGTTGACAATATATCCATTGTTCTCTCTGTAGATTTTCTAATTTCCGTTTTAATATAAGTAGAGTTGGTATCAAAATTCCATAAAACGTATTTTTTTCTCCTTGTAAAATATATAATGCTTCTGAAACTGGTTTCGTGCACTTCAAGTGTTCCTGTATGTATTCAAACTCGCGGTCATTTAATGAATTTTTTTAACCTAGTTCCTTGAACAATTGCCCACATTTTTCCCTAATTTCCATAATTTGTTGTAATGCATTATAAAGAGAATTCCAACGAGTTTCTCCAGGTCTTGTTAATGTATGGCCTATACTTTTTTCTATGATTTCAGCTGATTTAGGTCTTTGAGCAGCTTTCCATAGCTTATTGCATTTTCCTAATACTTCATTGTGAATGTTTAACAGCGCTGGGTTTTTATTTAAAGTCTTTTTGACGTCAGCTGAAGCGCAAAGATTTAACGTATGGCTGCCGCATCTAATGTGATTGGGAAGCTTTTCAGTCCATGTTCGAAGGCTTTCATCGCTTTCCGATGCAGAATCGCTCATACTTTCAGAATTACTCATATTTTCTTCTTCTATCTCGAAGTTCGAAATACTCGTTTTAATGCCGTACATTTTAAATGCTTTAACGAAGTTACTTCCATTGTCTGTAACTGTTCCCACGACTTTATTCCATGTGAGGCTGTATTTTAAATAAATTTCTTCCACAATCTCTGCAATTTTATCAAATGAATGTGTATCTTTTATCCTTTAGCAAGCTAGAGCTGTTGATTTCCTCTCACATTCATTAGTGATCCAGTAAGCGGTCATGCCAAAAAAACTTCGTTTTCTGCTGGACCATATATCAGCGGTAGTGCAAACATAGGATACATTTTTTAATTCTTGTTTTATATTAAAAATGTATTTTTGAAATAAGTTGTCGACTCTGTTAGAAAGTTGACGATACACGTTACGCGAGAAACACTTGACAAAAATATTACACAATTTATTATGCACTCAATGATTCCGTTAAAAGTGGTTGAAAATCCGTATTTTTTACAATTGATCAACAGCCTTACTGGATTCAACACAAAGTTGAAAGTAATTTCTCGGCGTCAACTTTCTAACAGAGTCGACAACTTATTTCAAAAATACATTTTTAATATAAAACAAGAATTAAAAAATGTATCCTATGTTTGCACTACCGCTGATATATGGTCCAGCAGAAAACGAAGTTTTTTTGGCATGACCGCTCACTGGATCACTAATGAATGTGAGAGGAAATCAACAGCTCTAGCTTGCTAAAGGATAAAAGATACACATTCATTTGATAAAATTGCAGAGATTGTGGAAGAAATTTATTTAAAATACAGCCTCACATGGAATAAAGTCGTGGGAACAGTTACAGACAATGGAAGTAACTTCGTTAAAGCATTTAAAATGTACGGCATTAAAACGAGTATTTCGAACTTCGAGATAGAAGAAGAAAATATGAGTAATTCTGAAAGTATGAGCGATTCTGCATCGGAAAGCGATGAAAGCCTTCGAACATGGACTGAAAAGCTTCCCAATCACATTAGATGCGGCAGCCATACGTTAAATCTTTGCGCTTCAGCTGACGTCAAAAAGACTTTAAATAAAAACCCAGCGCTGTTAAACATTCACAATGAAGTATTAGGAAAATGCAATAAGCTATGGAAAGCTGCTCAAAGACCTAAATCAGCTGAAATCATAGAAAAAAGTATAGGCCATACATTAACAAGACCTGGAGAAACTCGTTGGAATTCTCTTTATAATGCATTACAACAAATTATGGAAATTAGGGAAAAATGTGGGCAATTGTTCAAGGAACTAGGTTAAAAAAATTCATTAAATGACCGCGAGTTTGAATACATACAGGAACACTTGAAGTGCACGAAACCAGTTTCAGAAGCATTATATATTTTACAAGGAGAAAAAAATACGTTTTATGGAATTTTGATACCAACTCTACTTATATTAAAACGGAAATTAGAAAATCTACAGAGAGAACAATGGATATATTGTCAACCTTTAGTAGATTCACTACTAAATAGTGTAACATCAAGATTTGAGGACATATTAAATTTTTCAAGTTAACGTTCAGAAACGGCAGTTATCGCAGCACTTACTCTGCCCAGATTTAAAAATAGGTGGTTTAGCTTAGTCGATATCCGACATCATGAGAGGATCCTCTATCTGTTGAAGCGAATTGTAGCACAGGAGCTCTCTCTTTCTTTGCAAACAACGTCTAATCAGATTGCATCATCACAATCCAAGGAAGACGAATTTTTTGACTTTGGAGATCAAGACGATTCGCAGAGTACCATCCAAACATGGGTTCCAATGGGAGATTTAGAAGTAATAGTTCTTATTCATTATTTTATTTATTACATTTGCTTTATGATTCTTATTTTCGTTTTTGTTTCTAGATCTTTCATTATCTAGCAGATCCAGACTCTCAGATATCTTGCCTAGAAAAATATCCTACAATAAAGAAAGTTTTTTTAAAATACAATACATTGATTCCTTCTTCGGCTCCGGTGGAGAGATTATTTTCATTTGCTACGATGATTAATACAGCCAAATCTCATCGATTATCAGACAGTATGTTTGAAAAACGTGTGCTTCTGAAAGCATATTTAAATAAAAATGTATCAAATAAAAAATGAACTTGATAATAATTACTTTTGAGTGATTTTTTCTAAACCAACTAAAAAAAAAACACTGAAATCTACACTTTTGGGAAACTAAAATTGATTATGTACTTTTTTTTATTACATTTCTCTTTTTCTATTTATAAGTAAGATTAGTTTTTATGTTGTTTTTTATTTTATTAATTAAAACTAATGACACAGATTTTTATTGAAATAAATTTTTATTTTTATTTCATTGATTGCAAATTGATTTAATTTTTTTGTTTTAATTATTTATTTAACATTAAAAATACTAATTAATAGATTATAATTTTACGTTCACGAAATATTATCATTTGTTAACAAAAATTTTTATATATTTTGTTTTATTTTTGAATAAAAAATAACAAATAAAAATAACGAATAAACATATTTAATTGTGAATAACGAATAATTTTAATGATGAATAATTCTATCAACGAATAAAGAATAACAATAAAAAAATTATATGTTGTGGGGGCTTGTGCCCTTTGCGTATGTGTACGCTGGTTTTCTCAGAAGCCCTGTGGCGCTTTTGGTGTCGAAATAAATACTCTCCTTGTGGAATTTTATTGTCGTGTTTACTGATCACATAATCTCGTGGTGATACAATTAATATTTCGTTCGATTTGGATCCGATGCCTATGGTATAAATGAAGGACTTCCTTCTATCGGAATGTACAAAGATGTTCTTGCTGTAACGGACACGAGCGAACTCGACTTGAAGACAAAACAAAATGGAGAGGGGGAAACGGGGACACAAGCGCTAAACGTGAGCAACTACGCGAGCCAATCAGCGAGAGCGCAACTAAACCGCGAGGGCGCGACTCGACCGCGAGACCGCGAATTACAAATACCGAAGGCGACGATACAGCGCCGACATACGTTATTCGTAATCAAATAAAAATTTATTCGAATAATGTACAACACTGGTACCTCAGAATTATCGATTTCAAGTGGCTCATCAGGATCATCTCCAGATCCAGTTAAAACTGAGGGAAATCGCGATCGACTGTCTGCTGAAGGTGAATCTTCCCGCAAAAATGGCATAGTTGGATGTTTATTTTTCAAATGTCTTTTGAGGTTCCCAGTGGATGATGATCCTCCAGGCATTGATATCTCCTGTTTGCAATACCGACATCGTCCTTTCTTATCTACCTTGGTAAAATGATACCAAATGTTGCTCGTACCTCGGGGCCAAGACATTTAAATCTAAAAATATTAATTACTAAATAATAAAAAACGTCATCGATCAATACATATTATAATTATCATAAAATTGACTGTTTACATTTAAAAGTTTATTCTAAGGCCGGTATTCATAGTTAAGATATATTTAAGACCGTCTTAAGTTCAATCTTAAGATATTATGCACCAATCACAGAGCCATATTAGCGTCTTAAGACGTTACTTAAGACGGTCTTGAAGACTATGAATACCGGCCTAAATATTAAAACAATATACATAAATATAATGGTACACATTATAATAATTATAACCTAAAATTGTCAGTGAAATTAAGTATATGTACTTACTTAGAGAGATTTTATGTGGATTAAAATAATAATTTGTATTATTTTAATTTTTTGTCCAAACAAGACTAACAAGGTGAGAAGGGAGTCCCCTTAGCTGGCGATAGGATAATAGCCGTATAGCTGGCTCTTGGAGACAGCTAAATGCACGCACCAAGAAGCCTAAATATTAAAACAATATACGTAAATATAATGGTGCACATTATAATAATTCTAACCTAAAATTGTCAGTGAAATTAAGTATATGTACTTACTTAGAGAGATTTTATGTGGATTAAAATAATTTGTATTATTTTAATTTTGTCCAAACAAGACTAACAAGGTGAGAGGGGAGTCCCCTTAGCTGGCGATAGGATAATAGCCGTATAGCTGGCTCTTGGAGACAGCTAAATGCATGCATCAAGAAGCCTAAATATTAAAACAATATACGTAAATGTAATGGTGCACATTATAATAATTCTAACCTAAAATTGTCAGTGAAATGTGAAATTAAGTATATGTACTTACTTAGAAAGATTTTATTTGGATTAAAATAATTTGTATTATTTTAATTTTATCCAAACAAGACTAACAAGGTGAGAGAGGAGTCCCCTTAGCTGGCGATAGCTGGCCTCTGGAGACAGCTAAATGCACGCACCAAGAAGCCAAGAACCGATTCTAATTTCTATTATTTCTAATGGAGGATTCAAATCGCTGATCGCGTCCGGTGCCCGACGTACGACGTTCGATTGTTCAATATCTAAAGGAACGTTCGTTGTCGGACAGCACGTGGATCGAAATTGAGGTGGATGATGAAGTCGGAGAGAAGGTGAAAACAGCGAGTAAAAGGAAGAGAGAAGCAAGGAAGTAGAAGAAGGGAAGGGAAGAAATAGGTGGAGGTAAAAGAAGTAGGAAAGTAAAGTAAAGTAGAAGGAAGTGAGAGACAGGAGGGAGGGAGGGCAGGTGTCAGACATATACACACGTACACGTTTTGAGGTTAAGGGAGAAAGAGAGGTAGAAAGAGAGAGGGTAGGATCTGAAAAAATTTTATCTTGTGGCGGAGAGGAACAGATAACTGTGGAGAATGGCGGAAGATAGAGAGGAGGAAGTAAGAAGAAGAAGAGAAAGGAAAGAAAGGGAGATGGAGCGAAAAGTTGAGAGAGAGAAAAGGGAGAAAGATGAGAGGAAGAAAAAGAGCCTTAAATGGAGGAGAGTGGCAGGAGAAGGACCGAGGGAAAGAAGGGAGCTGGTGGAAACAATTATAGAAAGAGTGATGGGGAGGATAATACCAATAAGAAGAGTGGTGGAGGTGACGGGTGCAGACAAGAGGGTGGTGCTATTTATGGAGCTCGAAGAAGAAGAAGATAAGGAAGAAATAATTGAAAGGAGCGAGGAGATATAGAAGAGATGGGAAGTAGAAGTCGACGAGGAACTGACGATGGAGGAGAGAGCTTATAGGCACAGACTAGTAGAAAAGGCAAGAGAGGAAAGAATGAAGGGAAGGTCAGCTGACCAACAGGAGACGGTAGATAGACGGGTAGAAGGTGAAATGGGATGAGAATGGAGACAGATGGAGGAGGATCTGAAGGCTAAGAGAAAGGCAGGTACAGAGGTGAAGAAGGTGAGAAACCCCCAGACGGTGGATGGACAGGGAGGAAAGAGAAAGGAAAAGAAGACAGGAAAAGGAAGAGCTGAGGAAGGAGCGCGGATTCGAGGAAAGAGGGAAAGCAGAGAAAGGACGAGCGGGGAAAAGGGACGCGAGGAAAAGGTGCCAGAAGGAAGGAGAGGATGGAAATCAGAGAATGTGGTCAAAAGGATATAGATCTGTTATATATCTTTGTTTGTTATGCCTTTTATTTTGAGTTTTAGGACGCAGGTACGGAGGGGAGAAAGAGGTGAATGACAGGACGGAGAGAGATAGGAATAGAGGATAGATTAAGGAAGAGTCGAGGAAGGAATTTGGAACAGAGGAAAGATGGAAAAGCGGAGAAGGAGGAAAAGGAAAAGGGTCGCGAGGAAGGAAGGAGTCAGAAGGAAAGTAAAGAGGTAGGGAGGGAGTAAGAATGTGCATTGGACTTCTGTTCCAGCGACGTAGTGAGAGAAGAAGACGAAGTGAAAGGATGGGGGAAGGGAGGGGTGCAGAGAGGGAGAGAGAGGATAAGAGACGAGGAAGGGAGGGAGGGAACAAGAATGTATAAGGCTGCTACGGTCAGGTCGGGTTAGGAAGCACGAGAGAGATGTACAGGGTTGGGTACGTACGTCCCTACAAAACGTCAATGTATGAGTGTCGAGGAGGAAGGAAGATAAGAATGTACAAGATTGGGTACGTCCCTTCAAAACGCCCTTTTAAACCCCTTGGGATAATAAAGTACCATTTTGAATTGAATTGAATTGAAAGGAAAGTTCGTTGTCTAGAATTTCTAGCTAGTGACATTTTTATCTTTAGAGTCTAGACGTTGGGTGCATCCAAGAGCACAACCGCTCACTGAGCTGCTTTAAGTAATTAAGTGTGATTGGTTGGATCCGAAGGTAAGAACCAATCACAATTCATACTGGATGTCGAATCGTCGTTGTACGTCAGACGCAAGTGTAAAATGTAAATTCTCCATAATGCTATAGTGGAGGGAGTAGGGAGCCAGAAATGAACCACGGTTCTTTTTTTACGAACCGTTTCTCAAACGTTCCTTGATGTGAACCGGTTCAATTGAACGGTTCACGAACCGTCTGCCCATCTAGAACCGAATATCTCGAAAAGGGGGGGGGGGGTGGAGGGATGGGACCGGGGGGGATCGACGGATAGAAGGTTGATTTATCATCTAAGTCGTCGCAAACTGTGCGGAAGATTACTTCGCGCAACGGCCCGAACTGCTCCCTTTTACACAGATAGCGCGTGAGTTTTGTGTTCTTGCACACGAAGATTTTTTATGGATTTGTGTCCACTTTTAACACGGTAAGGCACCTAAAGGGTTCTAACGTAGTGCATGAATCGATGTCCGATGTCCTTTCATACTTTTCGTCGTCGGCCACATCGTCTACGGTGACGACCGTCAGCGAGAGACCCCGCACCCATGGGTGAGTATCCCCCCCATCGTCCGACGAATCGTTCGACGTATCTACGTTGCGAGGCGACTCCACGACGTCCCCCGACAGCACCTCGCCGATGACTTCAATGTCCGAGTCACTGTCATTTTCGGGCGTCTCGCCCGTACGCCCACCGGGCCGACTCGTCACTCGCGACATCGTCCAAAATGCGCTCACTGAAAGTACGATAAAAATTTGTCAAACAAATTAAATTGAACAAATTTGCTTAAAAATAGTGAAAGATATTTAAACTAAAGATACATGTAAATTTGTCCATAGGGGAATAAGCATGTAAAAATTGCCCCCGCAAGTATGAAGTTGATATTGGCGTCGTAAGTTAGTACCCATGTGACCTTGAACTCCTGCAAATATTGACCTTGAAATTATACTTTTGAAGGAGTTATGGAGGAAGAAAGAAAAAAAACAAAAAATTTCTTTCTCGAAAACGGTTCGACCAATTTTTATGAAAAAAATATATGTTGTAGGTATCAATAATGGTGTTCAAAAGAAAATATTTTGTAATTTTTGAACAAATAATAGAGCTGAAAAAAATTTTTGAATTTTTCAAGCAATTTTGTGTGTGTGTTCCTTTAGAGTGACACCTTTAATTTTTTTTGCAAAAACATTGTACTAGTATCTATTTTAACATATAATTTTCCCAGATTTTTAAAAAATATAGTTTTGGAGTAAAAAAATGAAAATCATGGTCGTGTCACCTGATGCTCAAAGTAATAGTCTAAGATCCCGACCTACATCGACCTTCACCCATCTGTTTTCCTAATAAAAAGTATTTTTTATCAAACATAATGAATAAACAAACAAATCGCGGATGGGTTGCCTAATTAAATCAGTTCAAGGCTACCCTTAATTAAAAATAATTTAATTAATTTTTTTTTATTTCTATACTCATTTATATTCTCAAAAAATTCAGTACCAATCGAAAGTACAAAGCATAAGTAGAAAGGAAAAGTTAGGTTGCCTATCTTTTACTGCTCCCTATTACCGGGTTGCCAGGTATAAACAGGTGAGTTGGTATTACCAATTTACACTCATCTTTATTCTTAATTGAACTATATTGTTGCGCCCGTGCGAGTCTGTCCGAGACGCCCGGTACAAGAGAGTCGCGAGAAGCCTGAACTTCACTCATGAGAAGCTTCAAGCCGAAGCACGTCCCTTGACAACGGGACACTTATTATTTATTGATTGATCGCCTGTCAGAATTGTTCTGGAGATTCGAACCGTTCGTTCCTGCTCTCCAAGCCTTTTCTGTATTTTCGTTCCGAGTCTTAATAAACCGAGTTCTTCCTTTTGTAATAACGAGTGTCGTTATTTCCACGGTCCCGGAAGTGCGCGGTCGTGTTCGCGAGTGAGCGCGATTCTAGCGAGCGAAGCGCAACAATATATTAAAATAAAGATAATTTTATTGCGAACACAGTTTAGGTTGCCTAAGCAAAATCGATCAAGACTTGGGGTTGCCGCGCTTTAAAGTCCGAATATTTGAGTAAGCGAGCGGGGTGCGACAGAGAAACGTGAACGTACTATTCTATGCAATAGAGGATGGCGCAGCATAGCAGTTGTGCGTGAAGCCGAGTGAAAGAGAGTGCGCATGCTCTTTTCTCCGTGCGATAGAGAAAGACAATTCTATTGCTCGAAATCTTTTTTTCTCTCTTTCACTCGGCAACTGCTTCACGCACAACTGCTTATGCTTTGTACTTTCGATTGGTACTGAATTTTTTGAGAATATAAATGAGTGTAGAAAAAAAAATTAATTAAATTATTTTTAATTAAGGGTAGCCTTGAGCTGATTTAATTAGGCAACCCATCCGCGATTTGTTTGTTTATTCATTATGTTTGATAAAAAATACTTTTTATTAGGAAAACAGATGGGTGAAGGTCGATGTAGGTCGGGATCTTAGACTATTACTTTGAGCATCAGGTGACACGACCATGATTTTCATTTTTTTACTCCAAAACTATATTTTTTAAAAATCTGGGAAAATTATATGTTAAAATAGATACTAGTACAATGTTTTTGCAAAAAAAATTAAAGGTGTCACTCTAAAGGAACACACAAAAAAAATTGCTTGAAAAATTCAAAAATTTTTTTCAGCTCTATTATTTGTTCAAAAATTACAAAATATTTTCTTTTGAACACCATTATTGATACCTACAACATATATTTTTTTCATAAAAATTGGTCGAGCCGTTTTCGAGAAAGAAATTTTTTGTTTTTTTTCTTTCTTCCTCCATAACTCCTTCAAAAGTATAATTTCAAGGTCAATATTTGCAGGAGTTCAAGGTCACATGGGTACTAACTTACGACGCCAATATCAACTTCATACTTGCGGGGGCAATTTTTACATGCTTATTCCCCTATGCCCTTTGTCCAAAATTTTAGGACCAAAGTCTTAAAAACTAATAAATTCTTATATAAAGTTGTTAAAGGAATTAAAATAAAAAAGTTACTGTTGAAAAACGCGGAATAGGGTTTGTTAGAACTAAAGATACGCGCAAATTTACCGCAAACTTAACAATAGTCTTCCAAATTTAACGGGACTAGCGTCTCTTTCTTTCGTTGAGCCCGACAAAAAAGTCTCTGACCTCCAACTCTCCCCCAGGTAACAAAATGATATCTTAAAGATATCTAAAAGCTAACCAAAAAAGGACTAGGATGACTTTTCAGTTGGCTAAAAAGATTCCTTTTTGACAACAAAATGGTGTCTAATGTCCGCATAAACGCATCGTATGGATGTCCGTACGCTAACTGTCGATGTCCACATGCTAACTGTAAGGCAACTTATAGCGTTTACCAAATTGGCAACATATGGTCAACCTGTATCAGTTGCCAATAGGTCAACGTAAAGTTACCGAATTGCTATACCAAAATGCTGTACAGAAATGGCTGTCATTCAACAGATGTCTTATAGATGTCCAAAAGATTAACGAAATGGCATCTAAACGGCACGAATAAATGATGTCCAAAAGATATCTTATTTATGGAATATATAGGACAGGGACAGGTGAACAATAAATGATAAAAGTTTATTGTTATCTGAAATATGGATGTACACAATATAAAGTTAATTGTATTATCTAAAATTATTTAGTACACAGGTAACAATCAACTAGTATATTTTATAATATAAAGTTGATATAATATATATTATATATATTAATTATAATTAAATATCAACTTTATATTATAAAATATACTAGTTGATTGTCAACTGTGTACTCATAATTTTAGATAATACAATTAACTTTATATTGTGTACATCCATATTTCAGATAACAATAAACTTTTATCATATAGTATATAATATAATTAATATAAATCCATATTTCACATTATTTATAATATAATGAAAGTATTATTCATAAGACTAGCTTGTACATAAAGAAACAGATCTTACATAAGCGAAACACAGTCTTGTATGTAAACAACATTATCAAAAATCTACTTATTTATATATTAGGAACTTATACCTGTAATATTTATGTTATTGAAAAAAAAAAAAAAAAAACCTATACCTATATTGATCTTATTAAATGATACCTATATCAATATCTTGACCTATATTTATCTTATTAAAAAAAAGCACGCGTAATGCATATAGACGCAGGTACAGTGTAATATACATATCTACCAAGTACAATGATATATCACTGCTGAAGATTTAGACGTTCTCGACGTTTATTCTCAGCTTTTTTCCGGTCGCCCCCTCGGTACTCCTTCTCCATTTCCTTGTTCCTGAAGAAGAGAGTGACCCTCGACAATGGTAGTTTGACAAAATATGAACGCTGAGAGCTCACGTTGTCTTGAACGCACCTTCAAGAAGATAATCTTTAAAAAGAACATCCATCGCAACTTGTAAGGTGCGCCGAGGAATGATTTGTCTCACCTAATTAACTGGAGATCGGATTGCTTCCGTAATTTATGAAAGCACGCGCCAAATGTATCAGTTATCATCGGAGGGAACAGATAAGGGGGCACCGATAACAAAGGTTCGTGAGTGGAGTTTAACGTCGAACTAGAAGTATAATAGCCACTGACCCTATGTCCCAATAGATCACCTTGGGTCATGCCATTCATTAGGAACAACTAAAAAGTCATAAAAAAACATGATAAAGCAATGTATTCAGTGGTAAAAGAGTTCTGGAAAATATACCAGATTTACAAAAAACGTACCTGCTGTTGTATGCTACTTCGCCTGCTATTGCTCTTGATACCAGAATCTTATTTTCTACTGCAAATGGAAGAAGCATTACTAATCGGCTTTTGACCAGATAATAAAGGACTAGAAGGTACAGGATTCGGATCTATTTCAACGCCGTTGTTCAGAGGGACCTGCGAAGCGATCGTAAGCACTCATCAATCATAAAGTAAGACTCTATTAGCAAAGAAGGCAAAGAACTACTAACTCGTCTAAATCCATTGCATTCTTCGTACGTCTGAATATCGGGTTTCGCTCGCGCCATAACGATATTTCTTCCCTCTTCGATCTCCAGAGGTGTCATTTCTTCGGTTGTCCGTTGTCTCTGCAGATATCTCCGTGGCTTATGCCGCACTTATTTCTTCTTGACGTAGCTAGCGGTGGACGTCGGACTCTTGTTTGAGTCCTCTTTCTCATCCGTGATGTCACCGTCGTTCTCGGAATCCAAAATACTAGGCAAGGAATTAGCCTTCATCCTGTAATTGCTCGCGTTCGTGACCATATGGAGATAATGCCATTGCGTTTTGGCCTGATTGTTGCACGACGCCAGGCGATTTCACGATTGCATCAATGGCGAAATGCTCTTGGGTGACGTGACGTTCGTGATAAATTGATTCACAAAATCCGACTTACGGGCTCTAATGAAGTAAGTTTTTACCCCTGAAAAGATGAAAGATTCATGCGTGTAATATAAAATTCAGATCTCCGTTACTCTTTTCTCCTCTTCTTTTTTTCTTCACATTACTTTACTTACCATTTACTACTTCTCCATTTTCCGTAATGTATTGGTCTCCCAGAAATCTCAAAATATTTTCACTAATGAACATAAGTGCCTCCAGCGAGAGTCTGTATATCAATTCTCCTTGGCGTGTCACATAATGTCCTGGCATCAGACGGAAGCTCAGGATGGCCAAATTTCTTTAACCCTCCCAAAAGATCGTTCACAGCGGATTGAGGTATTTTGTTTTGGATTGCCCAATGAGCAAGAAAATCTTGAAGATCAGTTATACTAGTGGGACGAGTGATAGTCGATTGAGCCTGATTTTCCATCTGAATATCTGTATCAGTCAGTGTCGGTCTTTCATTGATTAGCAAATTGAGATCTTCTGCGTCGTCAAAGTGTTCAAGATTATTATCAAAGAAATCATCAATTTGATGACAAACGTCATCAGGAATATTACAAGCACGAGCTGTTGGCGGTGAGCATGAGGGAGGACGAGTAGGACTAGACGCAGCATTATTCGCTGCATTTGCTAAATAATCGAGATCCGCTTGCACAAGGGTGCGGATTCGTCGCCTTTGCTGTCTTCGCGAGAGCTCAAGGAACGGTTTCCACCGTCTCAACGGAGGTCCCATGGCATAATCTAATGTATCAATTAACCCTTCAACTATTAAATGGAATTAAAACACAGAATAGATCAGTAATATTACTTTTTATACTTACAACTTTTTCCAGATGTAGAGAAAATACTTTATTTATATTATTTATTACTGCGTGTATAACTCGGTATAACCTGAAAAGTACACGTGTGTATTATAGTCACGTACGCTTTATGATATATGCATATTAAAAATATGGAAAAAGCGAAAGTATATACTTACACGTGTATTAATTACACTTTATATATTTACGCACTTTTTGTCAAACAATTTGTCGCTTAATTTGGAATAAAATATGTGCTAATACGTGCGGCGCAATAAATCTCGACTTCTAGATATTTCCGTAATCAAGAAGATGTCGTAAAAATGATAACTTTCCTACATCGTTTTAATGACGTCAATAACGCCACTACAACATGATATCTAACTGATGACATCTTTTGGACTGCAACAAAAGGCAGAAACAGCGCTACCGATAGATATCTTTTGGACAACTTTTATAAAGATACTTTTGGATAACATTAAATTGATGATTTTTCGATGCCTTAAAACAGCCATCTATCGGATAAAGTAAAATGGTGACTTTAGGATAACAGGTTTTTCTTTCCACTAAGATATCATAAAAAAGACATCATTCGGATAACAGTAAACGAGATATCGATTTAAAGGCATCCATTGGTCATCTTATGGTAAAATCATAAAGGCAACCTTAAAACGACAACTTATAGATACCTTTTTGACATGTGTGTTACCTGGGTCTATCTCTAACCGTTTAAAAGTTATGTTTATCTCGGAAACGGCGCGAGATACGGGGTCGAGACCGGTTAGTCATTCTCTTCCTTTCGTCGAGTCCGACAAAAAAGTATTGCACCTCCAACCTTCTATCTCTAACCGTTTAGGAGTCACTTTCATAAGTTTACTTTTTTCTTCTTATCTCGGAAACGGCGCGAGATACGGGGACGGGCCCAACGCCATTCTCTTTGTCTCATTCTTTGTCTCATGTGATCTGTTGTGTACCCAAGCGATTTTATTATGCGAAATCCCATCTCATCGGGCGCAATGCTGAAAAGTGAGAGGACGTTCTGCAAGATTTGTCTTTTTAATGCGCATTTCTGTTCCATGATGTCTCGATATAAGTACGTAAGTTGCGTTTTGATATGCTTTTGTACATACATGAACTTGGAGTTCACATACGAGAATATGTCCAAGTTATCCACTGAGATGGGAGAGTACATCTTGAAAGTTCGTCCATTCTGCGTTTTCAAAATGAGTAATTTTGAGTGTTCTGTTTGTAGGAATTTATACCTACAGACATTGATTTTAGCTGTCTTGATTAAAGCAAAAGTCAAGTCCTGGGTGATCACCATGTAAACCGTTGGTGCAGTTGGACCGGCTTTGGGCGTGAGTTTGTTGACTGGCCCTTCGGAGAGAATGTCGTAGTAGTCGAAGTCGCAACTGTCGGCAAGAACGGGCTTCCAGAATGTTTCCGAGACGTCGGTGTCGTAGCAATACATCGACATGTCACAACGAGTTCTAGAACTGCGTGTCAGCGGTCGTAGCACTTATGTCTTAGTGAGTACATAGTGGTGGTTGATGTGGTGATTGCTCTCTAGATCTTAGCTTTTTGTCTTCATGAACTATTCTAAACACACGAATTTGTGATACATATGTCAGTGGATCATGGATACAATGTGTACAGTTGACGATTTATACACGATATATATATTTTATTACGACGATCACTTTCTGAATTTTCCACGGAAAGAATTTATTTTTACATATTAACACGATATATTTTATTAGACGCACACCTCGGAAGGGGCTTCCAAATCAAGATAATGGCCGTAAAATATATTTGTTCTTGTGTATATGTTACGGGCAAAGTCCGAATGGTGTGCAGTGTCGGCATTGCCCGGGCAATGTCAGCATTGCACAACGCGACTGGGCAAAGTAGTTTATTAGCGGACATTGCCCGGTTTGATGTGGGCAAAGTTAACACTGCCCATCCAGCGATGGCAATGTCAGCAACGATTATCACATTGCGGACTTTACTCGGTTCCAAGTGGGCAATGTTGACAATGCTAAATCTCCGTGGGCTAAGCTGCGCTAAATGTCCGTCTATTTAGCGCAGCTTAGTCCATGGAGATTTAGCATTGTCGACATTGCCCACGGAGTCCGTAGTAGTCTAGGTTCCTCAATTTTTGGGACAGATATTTATGTAATAAAATTATTAGGTGCAAATTTAACAGTATTTATTGTAAATCTGAAGAATAGTGGCCTCCTCACCTATTTCGTTGAACTTAGACTTAATCGACGCGTTTTTGCGTGAAACGAAAGAATCTGGCAGAAAAAAGTGTCGCTCTGCCCCGCGAAGCGAGATATTAAACGTAAAAGTTGACAAGAATCAGGTTGTGATTCCTGTCATACCGATGAGATGTAGCGACTACGAACCAACTACGAACATGCCCTGTGGCCATATGCGCATGCTCAGTGGCCGCACGCGCATGCAAAAGTGCGCGAATTTGAAACGTATGTATACTTATAATGCATATCACTTACAATTAGCTTTCAATGATGAACATATCTTATATAACATATCAAAGTACATGCGTGGGCGTCAGGGCCGGCGGCGTCCTGAGGGTGGGGTAGGGCTACGCTTTCTCTCCGTTCCCGAGGCGGACAGGGATGCCGTCCTGCTGATGGTCGGGGAGACCCTCCTCTCATACCCCGTTGCACGCCGGTGCTCCGGCAGGGGGGGAGAAGGGGGGTAACCCTCTTTCAGGCGGGTCGGGGGGGTACGTGGTGCCGGGCCGCTGGAGGAGAGGCCTGCATCGACGGCTTGCACACCAGGGTCGTGGACCCACGGTGCCGCCGGTGTGGAGGGTCGTCCCGGGCCGCCCGGACGTATTCCGAGGTCGGGGCCGGGGCGACCTGGGTGGGAGAGACCCGTCGGGCCGCTCGGACATATTCCGAGGTCGGGGCCGGCGGGTCTATGCCGCCGGGTGTAAGAGACCGGCGGCGCGCAAGAGACTTCCGGCGGTCGGGGATCGCATCCCTCCCGAACCCGGCCACCGGGGTCGAAGGAGTCGTCGGTGCGGAGGATATCTCGGCCAGCCCCCTGACACGAGCCCTATATCCTAGCTTTTACGTGGCCTCTTAAGTGTCCATGATCCGCTAGATGGCGCTGGCAACATTCATGCATGTTTACATTTGGGTAGTAATATTCAGATCGTTCTGGTGTAGGTTAGATCGTGTGAATGTCCGGAGAAGTTCGGAGATATTGAGATTTAGTGTCATATAGTTGAAATTTTAAGCAATATGCCTCATTGCATAGCTCCGGGATGTACCAGTGGGTACCCTTCGAATAATGAAAAAGTGCATTTCTTTTATGTGCCGAAAAATGAAAATTCGATTAAGTTATGGCAAACAGCTTTGAAAAAAAAAAATTTTATTGTGCGAGCACATCAACCTGTATGTGAGAAACACTTCTTAGCAGAAGAAATTATTTGGCGTCATACAATTCTTGACAAAGATGGAAATATTATTGGTGAGGTAAGTAATATTAATTGCTTTTCATTTGCACTCAAGTGATACTGAATCACTCAGTTATTTGAGTATTTTATAGTCAGATAAGACGTCAATTGTTCATCGAATAAAAGTTGTAAAATGTAAAAATTAAATTTAAAGATTTAAAGCTATCGCATAACAATACAGGTTTATAACCTCACTTTTGATGTGAGTCTATTAGACATATATAAACGAATATATCAATAGCATCAATAGTCATACCGGTCATACCAGTCATACATTTTATAAATGTAATTCTGATATAATATTTTTAGTCTGCTCCATATAAAATTCCTCGTCTACGTAAAGATGCTGTACCAAGCATATTCCCTTGGACAGAGGAAACTGAAATAAATAATAAGCAATCTGAAATATCTACAAATCCTCAAGATTTTGATGTATCTCACAATTTGGAAACAGAAACTCAAACTTCATCTTTATTATTTCATGATATAATACATATTCTAGATAGCAATGAAATGAAAATACCGAAGCAATGGACATATATTAAGTATGTAAACAGTGACTTAAAACTATTGATATTTTTTTTACCAATATGCAGCATAATAAAACAAGACGAAGACAGTTATAAAATGCAAATAACGAAAGAAGTTATCCTCAATGAAAACATGAAGTTAAACATAAATGTCTTAAAGCAACCATTTACAAATATTCCATCAAATGTGAAAATACACCAAAACATTAGAACAATGGAGCAGCTGACAGAATCATTATTTTCTATAGACAACTTAAATATATGCTCAGGTATCGTTAATATTAGTAAACAGGTGACAGATTTTGTACATAGTACAGCTGATACAGCTTTTCAAGATATCCATGGTATATGGAGACATAGGAAATGTCTATTGCTGCTACGTAAAACATTAAAAATATGCATATTTTGCACAAATCTTAAAAACTCATTGAAGCGGAAACACAATCGAGCAAAAATGACTAAGGATCTCAAAAGAATTAAATTCACTAAATTAGCACAAAGTACAGATAGTCAACGGAAGTTAATATTGCTGCAGAAAAAATATTGTAAAGCAGAAAAAGCCAGGAAAAGAGCAAAATATACAGTAGAAAGATTAAAAATGGAAATAATTAATTGTATGGCTAAAGTTAAAAAAGGATCTGAAGAAACCATAGAAGAACAGTTAAAAAAAAACAACATTCCTAGAAATCAAATTTGTGCAACATTAGAGATAATAAAAGCTGCAAAATATGCAAATCCAAAAAGTCGAAGGTATAGTGAAGAGTGGATCTTATTATGCATGCTAACACATATGAAATCACCTAGTACATATGAATTTATAAGAAATAACCAGATATTACCTGTTCCGTGTGTTCGAACTATACGGAGGTTAGTGTAAAATATGTAATATGATATTTTACAAGATACACAATCTTATATAAACTTTGTACCAATATATTATGTTAATTTTTTATTAAGCACATTGATATATACATTTTTCAGATACCTTTCTTTAATAGACACACCCTGCGGTTTTGATGAAAAATTTTTCAAGATGTTCAAACTAGCATTAGACAAAAAAGAAGACAAAGAAAAGCATGGTGTAATTCTACTGGATGAAATACATCTTAGAGAAAGTATTAATGTAAATTCAAAAAGACTCACATACACTGGGTTAGTCGATTTTGGAATTGACGGGCCACAATCTACGAATTTAGATGAAAAAGCAAATCACGGTTTAGTGATAATGTTTCATTCAATAAGTGACTCTTATTCCCAACCAATTGGAGTATTTGCATCTAAAGGACCTGTATCAGGAGAAACCATTGCAAAACTTGTAATTAAAGTATGTTTCAAGTTTTCAATGCAATCAGATTTATTAACGAAATCGAAATTGTACTGAATTCCACTAGCAAATTTGTGTACTTATTTATTACAGGCCATCATATTATTAGAAAATATCGGTGCTAAAGTTCATGGCGTAATTACTGATGGTGCAGCTACAAATCGTAAATTTTGGACCACAGTGGGCGTATGCGGGAAAAAAGATAATTTAAGAAATAGTTTCAGTCATCCTACAATTGATGGACGTTATATATACGTTTTTTCGGATGCGCCACATCTTATTAAAACAATAAGAAATCGATTATATAGTACAACGTTACAAGTAAGAATAAAAATGAAATTACTATTTTATATGTAACACTATTAAGATAATCTTTGATGTTAAAAAATATAAAAAAAAATAATATAAAATTAATAATAATAAATAATTTTATATAAAAATAATTTATATATCCTAGAATATCTGAAATTATATCTTATAACTTTTAGCTCAGTCCAAATGAAGCTTCTGTAAAATGGGAATACTTTCGCATTTTGCATAATAAAGATAAAACATTGCCAGCCGAAATGCGTGTATGTCCGAAAATAACAGAAAATCATTTAACACTCACTAATATGGCTAAAATGAGAGTTCGATTAGCTCTTCAAGTGAGAAGATCTTATTACTATTTATAACTTATTACTATTATTATTTTGTCCATAAACAATCTAAAATACTCTATGCAAAGTAATGAATTATAACTCAGTGATTTGTATAGGTTTTTAGTAAATCAATGGCCAGTGGATTACGATTTTATAAACATTTCTTACCTGATTTACAAAATTGCGATAATACAGCTAATTTTTGTGAATGGATTAATGATTTGTTTGATGCACTAAATCAGATTAAATCTTCTGAAGGTGTGACAATCGGAGATAAACATTACGAGGTAAGTTTAATTTCGACTAATTAGTCTATAATTATCTTAATATGAATTATCTTAATGAAAAAATATAATAATGCTAAATTGAATGTTTGTATTAGATGTTAGAAGAATCTCTTATCAAATTAAATACTTGGGAAGAACATCTTACAAATGGTGCCATATCAGACAAATGTTTCTTAACAAGACAGACTGCAGAGGGGCTTCGAGTGACTATAAAATCAACACTCGATTTAGTGAAGTATTTGATACTCAATGCTGATTTCGATAGTGTCTTAACAGGACGATTGAATCAAGACTCGTTGGAGGTTTTTATAAAAAAATACAAGAAATAAGAATTAACCTTTTCGGTCAAAGCAGATCTTGATGCTTAATAATAATTATAACTAAATATGTCTGGGGTAATATTTTTCGCAATAATTCTTTACAATTCTTTACAGTTTTTTAAGATGCTTAAAGTATCGATAATATATTTGACAATCACAAATCATCTTGTGATATTATTTCTAGCTTCAGTTTAGGATTGCGTTTCAAGTCCGACAAACCGTATCGGCTCGCAGTCTATAGAACTGAAATATTTAGTTATAATTATTATTAAGCATCAAGATCTGCTTTGACCGAAAAGGCATTTATTCTTATTTCTTGTATTAATTTTCTTAATAACTTCTACATCTTTAAATATTTAAATATAATTTTAGGTGGTTCTAAACAGCATTATACAGAGTGAGTTTTATTTCCTGTGCTCAGGAAATAAACCTGTATATTATTCTTGTAAATCTTTTATTTTTCTTTGCATTTTATTAGAGATTCTTCGGCACAGTAAGATATACGGCAGGATCAAATGATCACCCGGGAACACCTACGTTTCTCCAAATTTACAAAATATTAAGCGTCTTCAGTGTGATTAAACCACCACAATATGGAAATTGTACAGTCCTAGATTCAAATAATAAAACTGCAATTACGATCTCAGACATTAAAGACTTATACTATAGTTCACATGAAAAGGAAACAACAATAAAGAAGTTGAAAGAGAAATTGGATAACGCTGTTGAAATTGAAAATAATGATGTTCAACTTCAACATTTTACAGATCAAAATTATGATCAACCTGAAGTCCTGGATTGTGTCATATATTATATTACTGGATATTTGTCCAAACACATTTTGAAATTTGTAAAATGTGAAACTTGTAAAAATTCATTTATAAATCCTGGACAACAAGATTCCTTCACGAAAGCCTTATTAATAAATATTAAAAAAGAAGGGCAGATATTGCATCCAAATGAAAATATATATTATATTTTAAAATATATGGAACATTTATTTTCTAAATATTGTCATTATAGTGATGTATATGATTTAGTTATAAAAGATATATATACACCCAACTTGATATTTCCATGTGAGGAACATAGTGATAAGGTGTTGGCACAAATCATAGAATTTTATTTATTATTTCGTATGCGAGGCTATGCTAATAAGATTAATCACGAGAAAAAAAAAACAAGTCAAAAAATAAAGAAAGATGCAAAATTTTATAAAACATAATAAAACATATATACTTATTTTACACTACTTATTTTATATTTTTTACTTTCTTATCCTTTCTTATATATACCTATCTTATATTATTAAAAACATAATTCTAATACAAAAATTAACCACGTGCATTATAAAATTTCATTTATAAAAAAACTAATAAATATTTGTGAATTAATTGTTAAAGCAGCTTGTAAGTAAATTGTCACTTGGAAAGCAACATGACATTATTCATTTTTTTAACGAAAAAAGTCTATTTTATATATCATTGGACTCGAAAATTATGTGCAAAACAGTTTCTCGTACTTCCTGTAAATTTTATAAAAGCGAGATATGTCATGTTGATTTTTAAACGACGATATAGGCGAGTCAGGACGATCGGGGCGTCAGGAGCTGTAAGCACATATATGACATATGTATATATCGTCGTTGCATGAATGTCGCCAGCGCCACCGTGACACTTAAGCGGACACGATGAACTACAAGTTGCAGGGGGCTGACCTCGGCCGGCGACTCGGAGTCTTACGCTGGGGCTTCGCCCCATAGTATCAACTCTACAGGTGTTGCTGATGCCCACTGTCGCTTTATTCTAGTAGATGTTGGAAAAGAAGGTCGTTGTAGTGACGGAGGAATATTTGCGAATAGTCCTATAAAATATGGGCTAGAAACTAATACTTTCAATATACCTCCAACTGCAGAAGTTGGTGGAAGGAGACTACCATATACTTTAATTGCTGATGAAGCATATCCTCTTTCCAAATATTTGATGCGCCCTTACCCAAGAAGTTTAAACCTTGATTTAAAAAAGAAAGTTTTTAACTATCGTTTGAGCCGAGCAAGAAGAGTGGTTGAAAGTGCTTTTGGAATTTTGGCAGCACGATGGCGAATTTTCAGACGGCCAATAAATACTTATGTTTCAAGGGCCGAAAATATAGTATTGGCTACAATCTGCCTACACAATTTCATTATTACACGGGAACTTCAAAAACCACGTCACCAGAGACGTTATTTGCAGTATAATGAATACGACCAACAACTTGAATTGTATGTTAGACCAAATATAATAAACAGCACTAATGACCAAGTAGCTTCAGAAAAAAATTTAGGTAGTATTTTCCGGGATAGATTTGCTGAATATTTTTTTAACGAAGGTGCTGTAGAATGGCAGTGGGATAAAGCTGCAAATAATGACTTTTGAATAGTTAAAATCAATAAACAACGTATGTTTGTTAATGTTTCAATTAACTGAATCACATTTTTGAAATTCAAGCGTTCTATTGCACAGAAAAAAATGTAAAAACTTTTTCAATAAATGAATTTTATTTTTAATGTAAATGTTTTATAAATTTATTTAACATAAACATTTAAACTCAATAACTGAGACGTAAAGTATGTGACATAAGTAATAATATAATATATAGCGTAAGTAATAATATAACATATGGAATAAGTAATAATATATAGCATAAGTAATGGCATAAAATAAACTATTTTTTTTATAAAAGGCCTGCTTCCTCTTCTGCTTGCAAAACGTCATTCAAAATCTTGTTTTGGATAACTCTTCGATTTTTATAGGGCAGTCGCCTTAAAATGTCGCCCAGTTGCAATAGAAAACCGTAAATACCGTCTGGCGGTTTGTTAATATGAGATATCATTTTTAACAAATCCTTCTGAAAGCTTCCATCAGTCGAGAGATCTTTCCGTTCTAAAACACGAAAAATATATTATTTAAATATTCCTTCAATGTTACATTTTTCACCAATTATATAAACTAATTTAAAATTTTCCACATAAATTATTAATACAATCTACTTACGTTTAGTGCCTCTGCAGCCGTTATCACTTCTGTTAACACCTGACTCCAATGTAGTACCGTTTGTGTCATCATTGAAAATACTCATGGAACAGGAAGCATCTTCTAGGTTTTCATCTAACAAAATACCGTCATTTGCGTGCGAATCATCTACATGGTCCGAAACATTACTTGTAGAACTGTAAAACAAAATAAATTTACTCATAAATTGTTAATAGATCTAATAAGTTTTTAAATTTAATTAAAATTTTATACATACGGTCTAGTATTTATGCAGTCATTTAAAAATGTCATTTGTTCGTATAAACGAAATCCGTCTTTGCTTTTTTCGAGGGATTGTGCTGCAGAACCGCTAGGGATATATGCTGCATTTTTTTTTAGCTTTCATGAAGCAATCTCTTAGATTCCTCCAACGTTTTTTGATTTCTTCAATTTTGAAGTTATCTAAAACAAAATAATGTTCTCTGTAATATTGCATACATTGTTAATATTTTAAATTCAATAATATATTAATATAAATATAACATTACTGTTCAATTCGTTTCTCACTTCCTCCCATGCATCTTTTATATTTAAGGTACTTCTACGTTTTACTGGAATCATATGATTCCACAGGCAAGGTCTGTTTCGCACTGCTTCTATTAAAATTTCATCTGAATCAAACCAATTTTTATCCTCTTATCCTCTTCTCTTCTTTGCAGTTGATGCAATTTCATTTTCTTCTGCTTCTTGCATCTGTGTATTGATTTTTGCTACACGTACAATAACAAATTTATTTTATTAATCATTAATGCAGAAATGAAACTTATTCGATAACAGAAATTAAATTTATATACTCACACTTAAATAATTGATTCGATTCATTGACGTATAAGCCCTCCTTACTCACATCTATATCTGCAAAGCATGAGTGGGTAAAATAATCGAAATTCTGCTTTGGAAGAAAAAATTTGCATTGCATGCACTCGTAATATTCCACGTGTACTTAATAACAGAAAAAAATTACAAATATATTGTGCGATCAATGCAAAACAATTTTTTTAAACATTTTTACATATTGATATTTGTATAAAAGTTTGTGCTTACCGTTTCCATTTCAGTACAAAATGAAGATAACTTGTTATGTATGATCTGCAGATCAAAAAATAAAGGATACACGAGGTTATTAAATAACCTGAAATCACAGTTGTTCGCTTCGCAATTCGCTCCACTGATGGCTTCTTTTTCTTCTTCAATCTTTTTTCCTGGTCTTTTTCCTTCAGTATTTTTTTCTGATCTCTCTCCAAGATCTCTCTCTGTCGAGATATAATATCACAACCAAATAGCCAAATATGCTTCACTAATGGCAATATGGCGCAATTATTATACGCAGTTTATCGCGGTGCGGGATGCGTTATGCGGGATAGCTCTGATTGGTTGTTGCTATGACGGACGCCTATCCCGCATCACGCATGACGCATCATGTGACCGCAGCCTAAGTGTCCCAACGCGGATCACACCCTAACGCAAATAAACTAACGCGAATAACATTCTAACGCACTTGATATCGTGCGCGGAATCCCCGACCCGACCGGGCGAATTACGGCGTACCGGGTAGCACGCGGTCGTGAACGCAAAGGTCGCGAGAAATGGCGCATCCGCGATATCGACGTCGTCGTCAACGCGCCTATCCTGATCTCCAGAGGCTCGCTATAACGTCCCTACCGCGATTCCGCGGCCACGATACCATCCCGAGGCCCTTCGCTCTCGCTGTCGATCGCGAAATTACATTCGGTCTCAAGAAACCGCACAAGTCGCGGTATTACAAGCGTTGTCCCGAGCGAGAGCGCGCACCGGCGTCGTGGCTTACATTTCGGTACTACCTGCGGCAACCTCACCGATGCAATGCCTCCTCTTGAGTTCCTCGCCGTCACCTCGTGCCAACAGTCGTCGCAAGACAAAACGGATACCCGACTCGGGGAGGTTATCGCGGATCTTAGATACGTTTGGGTGCGCCGACGGACGACCAGAGAGTGAAGCGCTAAATCCGCTCGATTGCGGAATCGATGTGGCACCTCCTTCCTTAGGGGCGTGCGGACCAATCGGGAGCGAGCTTGCAAGCTCGCGGTATCCCGGCACAGGATCGTCGCTAGGGGATCCTTCGGGGGCGTGCAACGGTCCCTCGGCGGCGTAGCGACTCCTTAAATTTGTCCTTGGCGGCGGACGGGACTTCGTTCGTGCCGGTGTGCCTCCGGTTTGACCCCGGGGCGGTGGCCGGCCACCCCGTGGGTCGGTATTCCGTGGAGGCAAATTGCTGAGGCCGGGTTTCTCCCAGGCGCCTGGGGCCCCGCTATCGGCGGCCTCGTCCTTCGCTGTCTTACGTGCCGCGCTCTCCCGCCGCGTTGCTCTCGCCGCCCGTGATCCCTGCTGTTTCCGCGTTTGCTACTCCTCCTCGGTCCTTGATCATCCCGGGATCTCCCTACTGGTACTCCCTCGGAGGTTCGCCGTGGTGTGGGTGAGGCGCTGCGCGTATTACAAATTCATAAAATAAAAAAAGGGATCAGAATGCGGAAACGCGATTAAATTCGGCCCCTGGAGATCTCGCCGTTGCCTCTCTGGTTCGTCCCTGGGCGCGAAATTCCGCGCCTTGTGACGGCGGCGGGGCGCTGCCACGATGCGGCGGGCCGCAACGTCACAATATATATATATATATATATATATATATATATATATATCAACGTCACAATATATATATATGGGGCAAAATTTGTCAACCGGGACACCGGCCTGCCCATAATTGTTTTCATCGCAGAAAAACGACCTTGCGCCTAGAGGTAGCTATGGGTAAGAGCTATCGAAAGCCGTGTGCAACTTTGCAGAATTCAATATGGCGGAACCAAAATGGCGACCAAAACATCTGAAATCCATGAACGGCTTCAATGAAATTATTAGAAAACGAAGAAAATCCATCGCAGAAAAACCGTCTCGCGCCCAGAGATAGCTCTGGGTTAGGGCTATCGAAAGCATGTGCAACTTTGCGGGAATTCAAAATGGCGGTTCCAAGGTGGCGCTTCAAAGTGCCAAAAATCTCTTCGTTCTCATAGGAACCTTGGATCTTCAGCTCATTCATGATTAAAACAGCTCTAAAATGACCTGTGTTAGAGTTAATAGTAGGTTGACCACGAATCAGTAGCTGGGTGATCGAAATTTGGGATGGTAATTCAATATGGTGGCCAGAAACTTCATTTACGCACCGCAAACTACTGACAATTGACCGGATCTACTTGAAAATGGTTGTGCGGGTGGTTCATGGACTGTATATGACAAATCCGATCCCAAAGAAACAAAATCCAAAATGGCGATGATCGCAATCCAGGATGGTGATCCAATATGACGGCCGATCCACTCTGTATTGTAAATCACTGGAAATTCAGCAGATCCACTCAAAAATGATTGCGTGGATGATTTTGGGACTGCTCATCATAGATCTGACCTCAGTCAAGCCAAATCCAAAATGGCAGATCCAATATGGTGGCTGAACACTCCATTACGTACTGCAAATCCTTGAAAACCTGTCGGATCCTCTCGAAAATAGTCCTGTAGGAGTTTTTACGGCTTCTCATTGAGAATTCGGTCCCAAAGAAACCAAGTAGGCATATTCATGATCTGATACGAAACAGATGGGACCCTAGATTTTGGCAGAATAATCCAAGTTGACGAGCGGGTGAAAGGATTGGTTCCTTTGATATGTCGATTAATTTGCTCTCATCAATGTCCGTTGTGTAGTAATGTAAATCTTACTGAAGACAGTCTTAACCCTGTAAAATGCAGAAAGCTTTTCTGATTGGAGATGACAGCTGATACCGTTAGATAATTCGTCGTCGACCGAGCATTGCAAGGACTTGACGCTGTTGCCTTGCGGGGAGTCCGTTACGCCTGACACCAGCCAGCCGAGCGACGTCTTCTGTGCAATTGGGGCACCAGCGCCTCCTTTCCGTATTTCTTCTTCGATTATCGAGGCGTAAGCCTCCGCGCCGAGAAGTAGCGCGATCGATCCGGGCATTTGTGGATTCGGATCTGCAAGTGGGAGGTCCTCCAGGTGCGTCCATCGGGGGCACGAGTTTCCAGTGCGTGCCTCATACTTCGTGATCCTCGGGAGGACCAAGGCCGATATTGTTGTCGTAAAGTCTTCGACTTTCGACGACACGGTGATGGAGACACGACCGCGCGCAATCCCAGTTCGCTTGCCGCCTACTCCGAGAATGACCGTGGACGCCGGCAGCCGTGGAAGTCGTAGTCGTTGCACCAGTGCCTCGGTGACGAGCGAGACTTCCGATCCGGGGTCTATCAATGCGCGTGTAGCGACGCGCTGGTCATGACGATCATTCACGTAGACTTGTGCTGTGGCAAGTAGTACTCCGGTAGAGGGGCCCTTGGATCGTCCGGCGTGGAGAGATGTGGCGGCCGCAGCGATGGCCTTGCCCACCGTCGAGCAGGCATCGTGTATTGTGCTGTGATGGCGTTCTTGGCAAGAAGCGCAATTTCGCTTTGAGTTGCAGTCTGCCACGGCGTGCTTGCCAAAGCAGTTCATGCACAATTTGTGCTGAGTGATTAAATCTTTTCGTTCCGTGGGAGTTTTTCCACGAAACTTGTCGCAGAATGCCAGGAAGTGCTCCTTTTGGTAGAACGAGCATTGATCATTGCCCTTGGGCTTGCGAGATGCGACTAGCGACGAAACTGATCCCCTTGAGCCCCTTTTTGCAATCGAGCTTTGATCCGTCTTCTCCGGTTGAAGCGCTTCCAGCGTTCGAACTCGGCACTCTAAGAATTCCCTTAGAGTGTCAAGCGAGGGTGGATCCGTGGTTCCACTAACCGCAGTTTCCCACTCGCGCCGCGAGCGGGTGTCGAACAATTCGACGATGCGATGGACGAATAGGTCACCGCAGCTTGTGACCGGGCGTCCTATGGATTCCAGGGAGCCCATCGTGTGTAGCATCCCATGAAATATCTTCCGCAAGTCGTTCACTGATTCCCCCTTCATCTTCGGCAATGAGGTGAAGGCAGTGAAGCAAGAGCGCTCCAGCAATCGTGTGTTTGCATAGTGCGCTGTGAGCATTTCCCACGCCCGATTGTAGCTTTCGGCCGTGGTTGGCAGGTTGCGGAGGAGCAGGCTTGCTTCTCCTTTTAAGCTGGTTTTGAGGTAGTGGAATCTTTCCACATCCTCCAATGTTGATTCCTTGCCCACCATGGACTTAAACAGGTCCCTGAATGATGTCCAATCCTCGTAGGCGCCGGAGAACTGCGGCAACTGGATACGCGGCAGTGATGCTCGCACCGTGGCCGCCGTCGGCCTGGCTGCCGAGCTCCCCGGTTGCTCACGAGCAGTGGGTTGAAGACTGGTCATCAAGTCAAGAAACGCCGCCTTCTGGACGAGGTACCTTTCTTCTGTCTGCGAGTAGTAATCCGAGGTAATGTACTCGTGACCACTCAAGACCTTTCGATGGGCGCTCATGAGCGTCTCGTGATTCGCGTCGAACTTCTTCCAGTTTGCTTCTAGGGTAGACAATCGAGCCTCCGCAATTCCTGCGGTCATCTGATCCGCGCCAGCCTTCATCAGGTTGTCGTACGCCCTAGTAATAGGTCCCTGTATGTCGACCTGGCTCAAGATGAGGTTTTCGGCGTCCACGCTCATCTTGCCTTTGCTTCTCTATCTTGACTCTGTTGGCAAAACTTCCTTTTCCGTGCCGTTCGATTCTATGCTGAGTGGGCAGCAGTTTCAGTATATGCCGGCTTGTGGCTATCCGGCTCGAAGGACCATGTTTCGTTCGGCAGGAAGTCGTAGCAGGAAGGTTGCGGCTTAGTGAATTGTTCGAAGTATGTACAATAAATGAGATCTTTATTTGGTAATTAGGTACATCGGTGAATTAAATTCTATACGGTCTCTCTCGTAGTTTGCATCTACTCTCTTCTTTACATAATTTGACTCAAGGGGATGCTGCACTTGAGTTTCAAACGCGGCACTCGTGTCATCGTGCTTGGCCTCTCAAGCAGGTTGTTATTCAGATCGGCCTCTTTTCCCGGAGTTCTAGGGGGCCGGTCGAGGGGTAACTCCGGGATCACTATGGAGGGCAAGGGTGAAGTGTTAGTCTTCAGCTCCTCGCTCTGCCTCTGCGTCGGCTCGGTCTGTGTGCCGACAGATCTCCAAGATCCCGGAGGTAGCGGTCTCGATGCCCGTGGGTCTCCCGGAGCAAAGCTCAGCCCTGGTGGACGGGTGAGTCTCCTGTGTGATTCGGGAAGACTCACTGGAGAGATCAGCCACCCCGGCTGAGGTGGAGGCGCAGGTTTCCTGGTCAGCGGCGGTGGTCCTTTGGAACAGGTGGTCCTCCTGACTCGTCTCCTTGGTCGATGACGCCGTTTGCCTTTACTGGAGCCTCGTGTAGAGGGGCCTCTGACCGCGACCACCACAGACCGAATTTGTGACTTTCGACGGGTGGGGGAGGCAGCCTCTACAGGGTTCGACAGGAGTTGACGAGGATCAACTCTGGATTCTTGCTCCGAAGAGCTGGTGGATTCAGCACGCTCCAGATTGAAGGGGGGATTCACACAATTTGTGTATACTCAACACCCGGTATGTGCAATCGCGGGGGAGAATAGGTACTCTCGATCGCGAGATCCTCAACACCCGGTGTTTATCTCGGGGGAGTACTCAGGCAAGAGAGAACGTCGTCCCTTGGCAGGCTGGCCCTTATATTTGCTTCGCGTGGATAATTGAACTCGCGAGAGTCAGCCGCCCCGCGGCACCGTGCGTTACTTGCGCTCGCGGCGCGGGGTGGGGCGGAGTCTCTCGCCCCACCCGGCGAGGCAGTGTAGAACGGGCTGCCGTGCTTCAGGCGCCCTATTTCGACCGCGGGTCGGAACAGAATAAATGAATAAATGAATAAATGAATAAATGAATAAATGAATAAATGAATCAATGAATCAATGAATAAATGAATCAATGAATAAATGAATCAATGAATAAATGAATAAATGAATCAATGAATAAATGAATCAATGAATAAATGAATCAATGAATAAATGAATCAATGAATAAGTGAATAAGTGAATAAGTGAATAAGTGAATAAGTGAATAAGTGAATAAGTGAATAAGTGAATAAGTGAATAAGTGAATAAGTGAATAAGTGAATAAGTGAATAAGTGAATAAGTGAATAAGTGAATAAGTGAATAAGTGAATAAGTGAATAAGTGAATAAGTGAATAAGTGAATAAGTGAATAAGTGAATAAGTGAATAAGTGAATAAGTGAATAAGTGAAT
Organism: Temnothorax rugatulus; assembly: GCA_035220575.1. NCBI lineage: Eukaryota > Metazoa > Arthropoda > Insecta > Hymenoptera > Formicidae > Temnothorax > Temnothorax rugatulus. The sequence goes on along the minus strand of JASTWL010000393.1, from coordinate 112,227 downwards.
AAGTGAATAAGTGAATAAGTGAATAAGTGAATAAGTGAATAAATGAATAAATGAATAAATGAATAAATGAATAAATGAATAAATGAATAAATGAATAAATGAATAAATGAAAGTAGGTAAGCTATGCCGGTTCTAACTCAATTGTGGAGTGGGGATGACGTCATCGGCGTGGAGGGGATAAATAAATAAATAAATAAATAAATAAATAAATAAATAAATAAATAGATAAATAAATAAATAAATAATTATGGTGTCGAAGACCATTTTCTCTAGGTCTGCGTTTCAAAAAAAAATCAACAAAAAAACATTTTACGTGACTTAAACAATAGATTTTTAGTTGAACGCAGAAAGAGGTTCTTTCAAGATTGCAGCCGGATATTTATTTAGGTCATAAATTATAGCAGCCTGTCATCGGCGCTCGATTTTATAACATTTGCACAAGAAACTCTTCGATACAAAATTTTTTTGGAACGCAGACCTAGAAAAAATGGTCTTTGGCACCATAATTATAACCTAAATAAATATCCGGCTGCAATCTTGAAAGAACCTCTTTCTGCGTTCAACTAAAAATCTATTGTTTAAGTCACGTAAAATGTTTTTTTGTTGATTTTTTTTGGAACGCAGACAATGTAATGTATGGTAACGTATAATATATTGTTGGAAGGGATGTTAATAAAGATATCAATCTCGTACATGTATTTCATATTTCAATCATTTAATATGTTGCATACGTCATACATATTTTTGTATATTGGATGTTTTGTATTTAATATATATTTGATATATGTTTAAAAAATGCAGTTTGTGTGTGAATTAAATTACATTGTCCTTATGTATCCATGAATTGTGTGATTTATCGAATCCCAGCCATTTTACGTAGACCTTGTCACTCCTCCTGCGTAGTATTTTCTCCACGAGATACGTGTGTCGAGCAATCGGAGACGATCCACCAGCTTTTTTTTTACGGGGGGAAATCCTGTATTGGATATCCCCACCCCCGGGGCGGGGGCGGGCGGTTATGTCGGACTCCTACCGACTAAAACCCCCCACGATCCACGAGCCTTCTGAAACTGTAGAAAAATAAAATAGATAAATGATTTACTAAAAAATAATAATAATACATTTTTTAAAAGTTTATGCAAAGTAATACTTACGTTGATATTTCATGAGGCTTCTCATTTCCATGCAATGTCCTATTTCGTGCAAATAGGACATATATTGCATGGAAATATTGTGTACAGTGGCTCTCTGCAATTCCCACAGAAACAACCGTCTAAAGCCGGGTACAGACTTGAGCACGAACGCGCATGAGGCAAGCTGAGACCACACCGAATGCCTCGGACTGCAAAATTGAAGTCTCCGCACGAGAACGCATGAGGCAAGTCGAGGCAACTATTCGACGTTGCTCCAGTCGTTCGGAGTCAGCGGCACGAACATGAAAGACGAAAATGTTGCAGTGGCTTGTGTCAGTTTTATTATTTTATATAATTTATTAAAAAAAAAAGAGAAAAACGAGAAAGCAAAGGCGCTGGTAGTCAACACAGTTTTATTTAAAGAGAAGCCGATTAAGCAATGTGAACAACATCTGTTTACTAAATGATTTGTTAGCTGACAAAGAAAGTGGTCAATTCAGAAACTTCGTTAGAATGTCAGAAGATGATTTTATTTTTTTGTTGAATGCCATCAAAGGCAAAATATCGAAAAATGATACGACTTTTCGAAAAGCAGTCCCAGCTGAGGAAAGATTAGCTGTAACTTTATGATTTCTTGCAACTGGCGATTCCTTCACCAGTTTACAATATCAGTTAAAAATATCAAAACAATTGATATCGGAAATAGTTCCGAAGGTGTGCCGAGCAATAATATAATTGATTGTCTCATCAGTTACATAAAAGTAATTAAAAATATAACAAATATTGATTATAAATATATTTTATTAGTACCACTTATTTGGAAAATACGAATTTAATAACGCGGATTTGTAGGATATAGTTTTATTATGTACGCTGGGAATCATTGGTAGAATCTGAAAAGTATTGAAAGCAGTTGGATTCGTTTTCTTGAGGGGATGGATAAGGCGAGCTGATATAACTGACCGGAGAGGATGACGTAGACGGTTGATTGTCAGAGTTTTGCAGAGTAGATGAACGGTTTGTTTGTTGAAAATGAGATGAATCTGAGGGAGATGTGAAATGATGTGCAGAAATTGGTGAACGAGAAAATTGATCGTTAAAAGCAGGATTGAGAGTGCCAGTCTGGTTGTGTGGATATAGTTGTGTTTGAGTTGTATGCTGGTTAAAATTGCTGTAAACGGGAGAAGAAGATTGCATACTTGTATGAGTATCAGGATTTGTATATAGATTCATTTCTAATTCAAATAAGATGTTGGTAATTCTATTTTGTGCAATAGCACGGAGACGATTATCGAATGTGCGTAGTTTATCCGCAATTTAGTCACCGAAAAGGCTACATTGGTCTTTCCGCTGCTGTGAAACTGCAGTTGTTTGTCGCAAATATCCTAACGCTTCCGTAATTCTTAGATCCTCGTCAGTCTTTCTTTGTTTCGTAGGACGTTTTTTCGGAGACTTGAACTCCTTATTTTGACAATGAGTTTCATCTATTAGTTGTTCCGTAGCTAATGTTTGTGAATTGATCGATTCTTCGATGATCTGGCTCCTTTCTAGTTCTCTTTCTTCGTTCTCATCAAATGTTTCATTGCCGGTTCCTTCGTCATCGGACACAGTCTGCAAATTCTACGGGAAAGAATAAATAAATACATAAATAAATGCATTTTGAAATTCTTTAAATTTGCTGTAAATTTGTGTTATTATAGACTATAAATTTTATAGACTAAATTCGAATATGATTTCTATTTGTTCAATTTTTTCAGATGCCGTCAACTCCAGACGAATGAGAGAAAATTGCTGAAAAATTTGAAGAAATATGGAATTTTCCACACTGTATAGGAGCTATCGACGGAAAGCACATTACTTTACAAGCTCCGATGAACAGCGGAAGCGATTTTTATAACTACAAATCCCACTTTAGCATTGTTTTGATGGCTGTAGCGGATGCTGATTATAATTTCATATTCGTTGACATTGGCTGCCAAGAACGTATTTGGGATGGAGGTGTATTAAAAAATTGTGAACTGTATAAAAAAATAGAGAACAGAAATTTAAATGCACCTGAGCCTTCAGCTCTGGTTGGAAGAGAAACGAAAGTTCCTTATGTTTTATTAGGAGATGCAGCCTTTCCTCTGAGTGACCATATAATGAAACCCTACAGTGGTATTCACCCAAGCGGGTCTCCAAAACGAACATTTAATTACCGTTTATCTAGAGCACGCCGCGTTGTAGAAAATGCCTTCGGAATTGCATCTAGTGTCTTTAGAGTTTTACGAAAGCCAATGCTTTTAGAGCCACAAAAAGCAGAATTGATTGTGATGGCTGTCGTGTGCCTTCATAATTTTTTACGGAGAAGTACCTCCAGAAATATATATATACCACCAGGTTCCTTAGATACAGATATTAATGGACATACGACACCTGGGAGTTGGCGAAATGATCAACAGGGAATGGCGTCTCTTTTGCCTTTGAAAAATGTACCTCGTAGAACAAAATTAATTGCTGAAGAAGTAAGAGAGGAATTTACTGACTATTTCTGTACTACTGGCAGGGCAAAATCAATATTGAATAAATGTTTGTTATATGAAGATATCTTGTCAATAAAATATCTTATCCTAACTTTCGATTTTTCTCAATTAAAGTACTTACGCTTATAGTCCTCCGAGGCTCGTCTTTATCTTCCAAAAATTGTAGGCTTTCATAAGCGAACCATTTTGATTTATAAATCTCATGTCGTCCTGCAAATATATGTATTCTTTAGAAAATTCTTTCTTATTACCTTCGAATGTCTTTTTTTCCTTATCTTTTCCTGTTCCCATACTTGTTTTGACTCGCGCCTTCTCCCGTCTATATGAACCTTTTAAACTTTCAATCTTTTTTTTTCACTTCCTCACTGCTCTTTCCTATTTTTTCAGAAAGTTCTCTCCAAGCATCTTCTTTTTTTATTTTGTTATAATATGCGGAATCCCGCGGATTCCATATAACTTCCTTATTTTTATATTCGTTTATTAATTGTATGCATATTTCTTGGTCCCATTCCATTACTACAAAACACATTCATTTAAAACAATATACGTGTGGCATTTATATATATATATATATATATATATATATATATATATATATATATATATATATACTAGCTGGTGTCCCGGGCTTCGCCCGGGAGTCGTTTTTCTTTAAACTACTTCATTTATTCAGTAAAATATTCAAAAATGAGTATTATTATTAAAGAAATGTTGTTCATTAATACTTATTATTTCTCGAAAAATTTTAAGAATTTTAAAACCGGTTTTCAATGTTGTGTATTTTCTAATTTCCGCCAATTTTCAGATATTGGACCTTTTTTTTTTGTTTCTCGTTGGAGGAGGAAAATGCCTAATTTATCCCTTATATTTTTATTTATATTTATTATATATTTATTTATATTTTTATTTATATTTATTGTATATTTATTTATATATTATATTATGATTTATTATATATTTTTTTATATAAAAATCCGAACGTACATTTTTCGAAAACCGATTTCCAGAAAATCGGTAAAGAAAAGCTGTACACATCATGGCACTCCCCGGAAAATTCTACCTCTGTTTCATATACAATTCTTTGAAATTTGGTCGATTATTTCCCGAATTCGGTTATTTCCCAAAAAATTAAAAAAATTAAAAAAATCGGTTTCCAAAAAATCGGTAGCGAAAAATTATACACTTTACAGAACTCCCCGGAAATTCCACATATATAATTCTTTGAGATTCGGTCGATTATTTCCCAAAAAATTAAAAAAATCGGTAACAATAAACTATACACTTTATGGCACTCCCCGGGAAATTCTACCCCTATTTCATGTACCCTTGATAAAAATTCGGTCCACTAACGAATGAGTAGTTCGCGTACAGACGGACGGACGGACGGACAGACAAACAGTCGGGTTTTATATTATAGTATGATAGTATGAAACTGGTTTCCAAAAAATCGGTAACGAAAAAGTAAAAATAAAAATAAAAATTATTAAAAAATTTAGCTTAATATCAAAATTTTTTAAACAATTTTTATTTTTATTTTTACTTTTTTATAACCAATTTTTTTGAAACCGGTTTCCAAAAAATCAGTAACGAAAAAATAAAAATAAAAATTATTTAAAGAATTCAGCTTGATATCTCAAAATTTGTGGAAATTAGAGCAATCACGTACATTTTTTTAAACAAAAATCGGAAACCTTTTTACTTTTAGCAATTTTTCTAATTCTATTATATTTTTTAGTTTTTTCTATCCCTACTTCATATACAATTCTTTGAAATTTGGTCGATTATTTCTCGAAAAATTAAAAAAATTAAAAAAATTGGTTTCCAGGAAATCGGTAACAAAAAACTATACACTTTATGGCACTCCCCGAGAAATTCTACCCCTATTTCATGTACCCTTGATAAAAATTCAGTCCACTAACGAATGAGTAGTTCGCGGTCAGACAGACAGACAGACAGACGTCCGGTAACAAAAAATTATACACTTTACAGCACTCCCCGGAAAATTCTACCCTTGTTTCATATATAATTCTTTGAGATTCGGTCGATTATTTCCCGAAAAATTAGAAAAATTAAAAAAATCGGTTTCCAGAAAATCGGTAACAAAAAACTATACACTTTATGGCACTCCCCGGGAAATTCTACTCCTGTTTCATATACAATTCTTTGAAATTTGGTTAATTATTTTCCAAATTTGGTCGATTATTTCTCGAAAAATTAGAAAAATTAAAAAAATCGGTTTCCAGAAAATCGGTAGCAAAAAACTATACACTTTATGGCACTCCCCGGGAAATTCTACCCCTATTTCATGTACCCTTGATAAAAATTCGGTCCACTAACGAATGAGTAGTTCGCGGACAGACGGACGGACGGACAGACAAACAGTCGGGTTTTATATTATAGTATGAAGTATGATATATATATATATATATATATATATATATATATATATATATATATATAATATTTTCTGCATTTATTGCACTTACTGTAGATAATTTATTAACTGGTCTTCACTTCGTGTCGTGCGCGGCTGTCCTCCGTACGCGTGCTCGAACACGTCCAAACTGAGCACGAATTGTCTTTAGCCGGGTACAGACTTGAGCACGAACGCGCATGAGGCAAGCCGAGGCCGCATGAGCATACAAGTGTGGACGTTGATCCGAGGCGCGCCGAACAGGCCCAAACCGTTCGCCGAACGCGCTCAGACCGATCCGCGAGTCGTGGATCAGATCCGAGCATTCGCCATTCGTATGAATGTGTGTGGACGGGCCGGAGCGAGTATTCGAAGGTAAACCGTGTTCGGAGGAAGAAATTGAAGAGAATTCATCTTATCTTCGTACAATAGGTCACGGATACTGACAAATGCATCTTCCAAGTCTTCGTTCGCCATGTTCACTACCCCTGCCGAACGTCCGGATCACTTCTGAATACTTCCGAATAGATGTTTGAGCAAGCATCGTGCGAATTTGTTCAGATGCCGTCCACACCAAAGCATGCGCGTGCTCATTCGGTTCGGCTCGCGTTCGGCTTGCCTCATGCGCGTTCGTGCTCAAGTCTGTACCCGGCTTTTGACGGACCGACAGCGCTCGGCTCGGTCCGAGGCCGTGCGGCGAATAATCCGAGGCAATCTGCCGCGCCTCGGATCAACGTCCACACTTGTATGCTCATGCGGCCTCGGCTTGCCTCATGCGCGTTCGTGCTCGAGTCTGTACCCGGCTTAAGGTTATTAACTGGTCGTGCAAGCCGGTTTTATGTTTTCGCACGGTACACAATTGTGGATCATTGTTATCATCAATCGATGTAATGCACGTCATACATCTCACATATGGTCCACCATTCGTATAATTAGAAGTGTATCATGCAACACCTCGTGTCTCCGTTTACGGTCAATCTTTCGGGGCGATGCACAGTTCGATAAACAAATTCTTTGCAGTAAGGAGATTTGCTTCACCCGATATGTAGGTATACTATGATTGGTGGGTATCTCTCAACATGGTGGTGGAAAACAGGGATGGACAATTGTTTTTTTTTTGCGTGGAGGCACATCCGGCCGATAATTATTCATAAAAGAGCCATACAGCAAATGTTATAAAATTGAGCGCCAATGACAGACTGCTATAATTTATGACCCACAATTGTCCTTTGAAAAGCTACGTGTCGAGGACATGGTTTATGATACTATTCGGTATCGAAATTTTTTATTAATAAGCAAATAGCTTACAATTGAGACTCAACGTCTAAGGGATCTCTATGACGTAGAAGTAGAAGAGGAAGAAATGATAGAGAAAAGAGAAAAAGTGGTATAAGAAAACGATGAAGAAGAGCGTTAAAATCATAGTATGCTCAAGCAAGCAAGCGAGCAACTTGAGAATATGGAGCAAGAGCTGTTGGAGCAATCCGATCGGCTGAATTCGAGGGAAGAATTCAGTGCATGGGAAGAATTCAAAGCGTGGGAAGAATTCAATGCGAGGGAAGAATTCAGTGCGTGGGAGCAGCGATGCAATCAGTATATCAAGGTAAATGTGCAAATTAATATTAAAAATAATGGAGTGTGATGTGACATAATTTTGTGACATAATTTTGTGACACCATAATTTTTGTGTCAAGGGTTTCCACAGTATGGAGGCGGTGGAAGGTCTGAGGCTCACGCGAAAGGATCTCTACACGCTGGTCGACTTAAATTGGCTGAACGATGAAGTAATAAACTTCTACATGAATCTGTTGATCGCTAGAGGCACATCTTCCAACATGTATTCAAAAGTACATGCAATGAATACGTTCTTTTACCCGAAACTCTTCTGTCGAGCGGTCACTTGTCTCTGAAGCGATGGACCAGGAAAGTTGACATATTCGCACAGGATCTCATAGTCATACCAATAGATCTAAACGCTCACTGGTGTATATCAATAATAGATTTCCGCGATAAATCGATTGTATATTATGATAGTATAGGTGGTGATAATCCGAAATGTCTAGCGGCGTTAAAAAAATATGTACAGGAGGAGAGTCTGGACAAGAAAAAACACTCTTACGATATGAGTGATTGGAAATTTCAATCCGCCAAGAACATTCCGCAACAGATGAACGTAGCGATTGTGGCGTATTTTCTTGCATGTTCGCCGAATACGTCTGTGCAAATAAAAAAATAACGTTCACGCAGGACGACATGCCGTACTTTAGGGAAATAATAAATGGTAAATTTTTGTAAAAATTATATTGGGTTGTCGGAAAAGTCATGACGTATTTTTTCTATGTTTTTCAAAGTCATGTATTTATATAAAGAACAAAGATCAATCAATGATATAATGCCCGTTTTGTTCGATAACCTTTTGCCGCTTTTCAGTGAGCTTCATAATTCCTTGTTCATAGAAGGACCTGTCTTTATCGGCGAAAAACTGAACAAGGTGCTGATTTACAGTCTCATCTGAATTTAACGTTATGCTAGGAGTTTTGAAGAGAGCGAAACAAGTGGAAGTCTGACGGTGCAAGGTCAGGCGAGTATAGTGGGTGTGGCAACACATCCCATCCAAGCTCCAATAATTTTTGACGAGTGATCAAACTTGTGTGTGGTCTCGCGTTGTCGTGATGGAACACAATTCCTTTACGATTAACGACTTCTGGACGTTTCTGGATGACAGATTCATTCAAACTGTCCAATTGCCGGGAGTACACATTCGAATTGATTGTTTGGTTTCTTGGTAGGAGCTCGAAAAACACGACACCTTTATAATCCCACCACACTGAGCTTCCTGTGATGAATGTGTGCTTTCGATGTCGTTTGAGGTAAATCATCGTCGGGACCAAGACCGTTTGCGTTCCACATTGTTGTAAACAACCCACTTCTCATCACCAGTTATCATTCGTTTCAAAAAAGGATCGTTTTCCTCACGTTTAATGAGCATATCGCAGATGTTTATACGCGTCAAATAAACTTTTTTGAGTTCATGAGGAACCCAAATATCGAGCTTGCTTACGTATCCCAGCTTCTTCAGGTGGTCGTGAACGCTTGAATGATGGATGTTCAATGTTTCTGCAACCTCTCGTGTCGTGTAACGTGGGTTTGACTCGATCAATGCCTTTATTTTGTCGTCATCATGTGGGCCTCCCTGACCGAGGAGCGTCGTGGAGATCAAAATCACCAGCGCGGAATTTCGTGAACCATCGTTGGCACTGACGTTCTTGTAGAGCATTGTCACCGTATACTTCACGCAATTTTTCACAAGCTTGACGCGCGTTCTTCCCTTTACGGAAGTAAAATAGTAAAATATGGCGAAAATGCACAGTTTGGTCTTCCATTTTCAACTTGTTGTAAAATCTCCAAAACTCAACCAAATTGCTCAATTTTTTTTTTAGAATGAAGCTAGAACCGTCAGCTGTCAAATGACATAGATGTTATTGACAAATGACATGTATGTTATTGCACAATGCAGTACTTCCAAAACTGAACTAGTGCCATCTGTTGCAAAAATACGTCATGACTTTTCCGACAACCCAATATAATGAATAAATATTTGAAATATAAAATACAAAAATGTGTGATTAATATCCTTTCCATTAGTATTATACATACGTACATACATACATACGTACATACTTATATACATACATATATTATATTACATACATAGCTGAGTATGTCTGCGCAAACCAAAAAATTATGTAATATATTACAAAATTCGCACTAAGTACACGCGCAGCACGAGACTCTTTTACATGAACGCACGAGTGCAAGTACCCGAGATTTTGAGATTTGCTTCACCCGATGTGTGGGTATACTATGATTGGTGGGTATCTCTCAACATGAGGGTGGAAAACAGAGACGGACAAATTCTTTGTTTTTTTGCGTGGAGGCACATCCAGCCGATAATTATTCAAGAAAGAGCCATACAAAAAACAAACAGCGTTATAGAATCGAGCGCCGATGACAGGCTGCTATAATTTATGACCCACAATTGTCCTTTGAAGAGCTACGTGTCGAGGACATGGTTTATGATACTATTCGGTATGATTCGGTGTCGAAATTTTTTATTAATAAGCAAATAGCTTACAATTGAAACTCAACGTCTAAGGGATGTCACGTCTCTGTGACGTAGAAGTAGAATAGGAAGAAACGATAGAGAAAAGAGAAAAAGCGATAGAAGAAAAGTATAAAACGGTGAAGAAGAGCGTTAAAATCATAGTATGCTTAAGCAGGCAAGCGAGCAACTTGAGAATATGGAGCAAAAGTTGTTGGAGCAATCCGATCGACTGAATTTGATCGAAAAATTTAGTGCATGGGAGCAGCGATGCAATCAATTTATCGAAGTGCTGGAAGAACAAAGCCGAAATAAACGGCCTCGATTATCAATCGGCAACCGACAGTCGTTGGTGGCTCAAATCGCGCGAATAGAAACTTTAAAAGATTCGGTATGTCAACGTTTCATGCATGTGGGTGCCGGATACAGTGCGAGTGAGACAGGACTCAGATGGCGCAAGATAGATACGGCTTTCGAAAGTCGCATATTGACTGGTGCGGTAATCAATACCGATCACATCGAACCACGACAATTTCTCGAAGATGCGAGAGACATTGTATTCGATCGTGTGCGGAACGTCATACAACAACATGACAGTTTAAAGATAAACACAGTGTTCAACGGCGAGTTTGTTGCAGGTGATAAACGTGCGAATAAAAGTATCAATACGAGAAACTGTGAACTCCTTCGTGAGTCCGATTTGCAAAAGTGGTATGAGGATCACGTTATCGAGCCCACTTTAGCATTGCTGGAGGAATTCCAGGAACGCGATAGCGGGTGGGCGTTATCACGTATACTTAATTTAACGCTAAATATAAACAAATATAATCCATTGCGCGTGGGGTGTTTCGTGAAATTACCAGAAGAAATTAAATTAAAGAAGGCGGTGATCAACGTGGAATCAACGGACAATGCGTGTTTCGCGTGGTTAGTGGTGGCTGCTCTGCATCCAGTTAAGAAAAATACATGTAGAAAATCTTTGTACCGTCATTATGTCTCCTCCGGCGCCAGAGGCGTGGCCAGACGGTCTGCCCACGTGACCTCGGAGCGCTCTGATTGGCTGCCGCGTGAGGGGTGGAGGTAACGAGGTAATTAAATGGAGCGATTTGATTGGATACCCCATACCTACCCAGCGTCTGATTGGCCCTCCCCCTTGAGGCGTCTGGTGGCTTTGAGGAGGTAGCACGTGGTAGACAAAAATGGTGGGGGCAAATGGCGCGTTTTGATTGGATACCCCATACCTACCCAGCGCCTGATTGGCTCTCCCGTCTAAGGTGTTCGGTGTCTTTTTGGGGCTGCACGTGGTAGACGACGCTAAAGTTATGCAGAAAAAATAGCGGGAGAGCCGACCAGCGCCATTTTGGCGGGAGCACGTGGTAAGCTCAAAAAAGGTTACGACGCTAAGATGCCGTCGGAGGTGGATTTCAAGAGAGTTTTGCCTCGAGGGGAAGGGGAAGACACAAGAACGGACAGGTCCGTACCGAGACGTGACGCAACCCAACCCTTTGTTGTATCAAAGAGTTTTTATTATTTATGACCGGGGATTTTTTATGACATGTGCCTGGACAAAGAGTTTACCAAATAATTGCTTGGTTTTAAAGATTTGCCTATGTAAGACTTATTTTCTGCGGAAATGAAGGGTGAAAAACAGGAACGGACAAGTTCGTACGTGACCTGGCAAAATTATTTTATTTTAGATAAAATTTTTATTATTGAGCGCATTTGAAAAATTTACGAGGTAGACTTTGGGTAAACCTGAAAAAATAAGAGAAAAAGGAATTTGTTACGGGGAAGGTGAGGATTGAAGAAAAATAGATGAAAGTAGAAGTTACAAAAATGTTTATTACTACAAATTCTTCTTCATGGGAAAAAATACAATTTAGTCGCTTATAAAGTAACGCTGTAGATAAATTGTTCAAACAATGTTATAAAATTTACAATCCGCGTTTCGACAGAATTATATGATGGATTTCGGTAAAGCGTAGCAAAACTAGTTCTAGAAATACTATATTAAAATACATATCGAGGAAAGTTAAATCGGTTATTTGCGTACGTACATTACGCTCGATGTCGTTGTAATTTCCTCTGAGAGTTAATTTCACAATATCTTCATCTATATAACTTTTAGGAAGATTTAACTCTATTTCTTTAATAAGATAACGCGTACAATCGTTAACATTATCGACTACTGATTTTAAATGTGATAAATGTGCATCGATACATTTCGCAATATTTTTCAGTCCGAGAAAAGTAGGCTTCTGCATCACAATAGCCACTGCATAAGTTTTTCGTTTCTTCATTGGTGGACAATTTTCCTCGTCTGTTCGATGATCCGTCCTGGTGAAAGTATTCTCCTCATTTTCCTTGTACGCTACCAATATAGATCTTGCTCCGTAGGCCGAGGTAAAATTGACGGTGATATTGTTAATGGAGATAGAATTCGGCTTCAATTTGGTTTCTCCATTTAAATATTCGCTCACGAGTCCCATGTTCTCTTGAAACTGCTGCCACGATTTCTCGTCGAAATAAACGCCGTCCGCATAGTTGCCGGTTAATTTGACCATCGGCGCGAAAACTCCCTCGGATGTTGCTTGCAAACCCACATGAATTCTCTTCGTATGGGAGCTGTTGAGTCCATATGATGTTGATAGCAGCATATGAAATTGTTCGGTTCTTCCCTCGAAGATGACTCCCTTATCAGGAATAGCGTGAGTGAACACCCGCTTCTCAGAATTATTAGCGTCTTCTCTGTGACTAGCCATTGTTCTTATTTCCTCGTAATATCGACTGACACACACACACACACTAAACGAAAAGTCAGATGAGAGAGTTATACTTTTTCACTGGCGAACTTGTCGCTTCGAACGATGAGACTCGAATGATTTCGACTTCGTAACGTTAGTTAAAACGTTAACTTCGTTTGCCACGTTTTAGAAAAATTGGTCTGCGCGCGCAAATAAAAATCAGAAAACTTGATTTTTCTAGATTTTTCTAGATTTTTCTAGTTTAAACTTCGAATTCTGATATATAAGGAGTTTATAGGGAGCTAAGAGAATTTGTTAATAAAGCGACCGGTTAAAAATTTTATACAAAAAGTGCAAAAGTTAAAAAATTTTTAAATTTCAAATATTTCTAAGAAATGAAGGAACAACAAAAATCTATCCGATCTCTTTTTATACAGGGAGCAATAAATCAATAAATTTTTCGGGTTGTAGTAATAAATCCTTCTAGTTATATGCTGGTACATGTAACATTAGTAGAAAAATTCAATAGAGGATCTTTTGTAAGTTTTTAGATAAAAAATATGTGAAAAATTTATCCGATTTCTTTTTGTGTTGGGAACAATAAATCAATAAATTTTCCGAGTTGTAGTAATAAATCTTTTCTAGTTCTTTCTAGTTAATGGGATATATAACATTAGTAGAAAAATTCAATGGATGATTCTTTGTAAGTTCTTAGATAAAAATATGTTTTGTGTAAAATTTAACCGATCTCTTTTTATACTGGAAACAATAAATCAATAAATTTCTGAGATGCGATAATAAATCCTTCTAGTTACATGCTGGAGCAAAACATTACTAGGAATTTTTAATAAAGAAATTTTTGTAAGCCCTTAGATAAAAGAATGTGTTTTCGTGAACAAGACAGGGAAAGGGTTTATGGCATAAGATAGCTTTTCTCCGAAAACTTTTCCCTCCACACGTAAGGGATGGTGAGAGGGAGGAAAGTGGGGAAAGCCTCAGTTAACCAATATCCTAGCTAGACAATTTTTGACACACCTTTATTCTAGATGGTTTTAGAAATATTTCCAACTATAAATAGCCTGTAACACCATAGCTAAGAGTTAGTCCATACTTGTCCGATCTTGCTGGAGTCGTCTTGTACGCTCTTAGTCAGTCAGGCAAGTGTAGTGCTTCGAAAATGTCTCTCCGCGTAAGTTTGATCGATTTTTTCAAAGTGAGCTGTAATTTAAGCAATCGCATAAATACAGTTCAGCAAAGTGAGTTTGTGGAAGCTGTGACAAACGACGAAGAGGCGAATTATCGACTTTTCTCACGTTTCGTGCTTGGGTGCTCCAGTACCCAGTTATGCGTGATGCATGAACTGGGTTACTGCAAGAGAAACGAAAGATTGGTGGACATTATTTTGACCGAGTTAAACGTGCGCGATGCTTGGGGCCACGAAGAAGAAGACGCAGGTGGCCATATAACTAGATTCCTACGTCGTAACGGAGAAACAGGTAAATGTTAGAAATAAAATTGTACCTTAAAACTTTTAATATAGTGGGGGCTTATTACTAAAATTTAAATTAATTTAATAGTGGGGAACCGCATTGCCGCTGTCCAACCGGTCCAACGAGGACAGAGACGTCGAGCGGAAGAGGACATTGCTGAGGAGAAGGCGGTACCAGCGCGTAAGTTAGAAATAAAAAAATTAATTAATCATTAAAAATAACGATTATTATAAATATTAAATTTTATAGGAAGAGGTAGAATCGAGGCACCGCCCGCAGACATCCCCGTCACTGATTTATCTTCTGGTAAGAGACTATTTTGAATAATATCACATTTTAAAAGCTAACACTTGCAATATTTGTATAATAAAACAAATATAATTGATACCGTTTTAGATGATGATGATGATGATGATGAAGAAGAGGAGGAGGAGCAGGAGGAGGAGCAGGAGGAGGAGGAGGAGGAGGAGCAGGAGGAGGAGGAGGAGGAGGAGGAGGAGCAGGAACAAGAACAAGTTCGAAACGCAGAAGAAGTTCGAAACGCAGAAGAGTCGCAAGAGGCGATGGATGAGGAAGAGGAGAGTGAAAATGATATTGATGATAATATTGATAATATCGATGATGATATTAGTGCTGCCAATGACGATGACGACGACGACGATGACGAGAGATACGCACCTAACGATTATGAAGGTAATAATATTTATCTATTATATTTTTAATTCCGTAATTTATCGTTCTAATCATAAGTATTTATTTCTGATTAGATGTTTCTTACTCACCGGTCCGACCCTTGTCTCCGGAAAATTAATAAGAGACAAAGATTAAAAAGAAAAAAAAGATCGTCGACCTACGCTAGTGATAAAAGCAACTAAAGGTGAGTTACCTTAGTATGCTCTATCGCGGTCGTGAAATAAAATTTTAACTCTTTAAACGTAATATAAATCAATATTATACAAGACTAAGTTTTTTTTAATTTTTTCAGTACAGTCGGGTGGAGGTGGTGCGGACCGTCCTACCGCTGCTGTTGCTCCGAACACTGACGATGATGATTCGCAAACGCAGAGTGCTAGCGAGGAGGAGGAGGAGGAGGAGGGGGAGAATACTGCTGCTTCCGACGCTGACGGATCTCAATCGCAGAGTGACGGAGAGGTGGAGGAGGAGGAAAATACTCCCTTGGAGAGGGAGCAACAAGAGCACAAGCAGGCACGTCAGCAGGAACATCAGCAGCACCAACGGCATCACCAGGTCGGACAATTTAATTTTATAGAATTAGTGGCAGAAAACGCGCGTCAGTTTAGAAATTTCCGGATACTCGGTAGGGAAGTCAGTTTTCAAATACGTCCGAAGGTGACGATACTGTGCGTTGGCTGGAAAACGCGTTCCGCGAAATTCATGAGTATGCGTTACGTTCGACTGGGCCGGGAGATTACGTTGGATTATCGTTCGAATCAGCGGAACTAACGCATGGTCCGGCGGGGCTATCGTTTCGCCCGGTACGAGACTTAACTCCCGAGAACATATGGGATCTTGTGAGCTCGGTCGCCCAAAGTAACGGGGGAATCGACATCGCACAAAATTTCGTCGTGCGCGTTTTTAACGTTGCGATGCCAGTGGGGCGTGGGGGTGCGACAAACAGGTTAACCGACATAGCTAAGCGGTCAATTTTAGATCTCGGTAATAGAGATAATTTGTGCCTTCCTCGTTCCCTTGTGTTGGCACGAATTTACCGCGAGCGCGGGAATCTACGCACGGGGGAGTTGCACGACAGGTGGAATTCCGTAAGATACCGGACTTCCTCGCTTCAGCGTGAATTAGCGTTGGAACTAGTGAGGAACGCCGGTGTTACGATACCCGAAGACGGGTGCGGAATTCCCGAGATCGATCTTTTTCAACGTTTTTTTGCAGACGAAAATATAGCCATAATTGTATATATTCAGATTGATAGTGTTCGCTACAAGCCAAGAACACCAGTGGCAGCCCTGGATGCTTGCTTGAAGGCATACCATGCTCTGGACGCAGTATACCCTCAAGAGTGTAAGGCTGTATGGTACTTTGTGCAGCACTACTTTTATAATTTATATTTGAAAGAAGATGAGAATATCTCTCGAGTTGCAAGTTTAATAAGCTCTCTCAGGGGACTCGCCTCAAGAAAAGAATAAAATATTTGCAAAGTTAATTTTCCACATAGTTTTTAAGCTTATTTTGTCGATTGTAAGTAAGAAACATGTCATATATTTGTAATGAATGTCGTGCAATCCTACGCTCAATAGGTGCACTTTGCACTCACTTGCAAATTATTCATTCCTTTAATGTTCTTAGCATGTACACATGTGCTCAAGATAATTGTAGTACAGAGTATGACTCTGTCAAGTCCTTTAAAAAGCATTTGAGAACGAGACATCCTATCAGACCCCACCCAGAAGTTCAAATAGTGGAAAATGCTCAGTTACCTGAGAATATTCTCGAGGTTAATCATGGTAACGCTCATATTGATGACAATCCTTTGATGCCTATGAATGAAGATGTACTTAATAACTTGCAAGGGAATGATGTAAACATCAGGCAATTTCATGAAATAACTGTCTTAAATTTTCAAAACATTCTATTACAGTCATCTTTAGCTCTTGCTGCCAAGTTATACAATGACATTACTCTCAATCGAACTCAGGTACAGGATATTCTTGATCATGTTAAAAAATTTGCTTCAAGTGGTTTCCTAGAAATGTTAAAGGATAAAACTCTCACTGTAGTTAGAAATAATAATGTACCTCAAGAAGAGATAGAGGATTTAGATGCTATGTTTGCAGCATTGCACAATATGTTTTCTGGTCTTGAAACTGAGACTCAACGAGTGAATGCTCTAGAACAGAGTCATTGTTATGTAGGACCCAACTCATATATTATAGGCGTAGGTGAGAAAATGAAAAAAGTGAGAGGTAACTTGATTTTAGCACCAGTTGAATTATCTGGTCAATTTATTTCTATAAAACGTACATTGAAACAATTTTTGGAATTGCCTGATGTCTTTAATGCCATAATGAACAATGTTGAAAATCTTAAAAATTCTGAGTCTTTTACAAATGTCGTGCAAAGTCCTCTGTGGAGAAACATAGAGCAAAACTATTTTGAAAATCGTACTGTTCTGCTTCTAGATGTGTATTTTGATGACGTGGAACCTGATAATCAAACAGGTTCCCATGCAGGTGACCACAGCTTGGGAGTAATCTATTATCGCATCCCATGCATCCCACAATATTTGCTTTCTTTATTAGAAAATATTTTTGTTGCCTGTATTTTCCTAAGTGATCATAGGAATGGTCATAATAGAGAAGTATTTGCACCTGTCATTGATGAACTAAAGGATCTAGAAACAAATGGTATTGTCGTTCAAACAGAATCAGAGCATACCATTTGTTTTGCTCTGTGTCACATTCTAGGAGATAATTTAGGGCAACATGCCATAACTGGCTTTGTGGAATCATTTAATGCAGATTATTATTGCAGATTTTGTAAGGAGCATAAAAACATCATGAGAAGACAATTGAGAGAGAATAATCTGGTACTTCGCAATAAAATTAATTATGAAGATGATGTACTAAGTAATAATGTTTCTCAAACAGGACTCAAGACTCGTTGTATATGGCACGTTCTGAACTCTTACCATGTCACTGAGAATCTTGTGTGTGATTTAATGCATGATTTTTTTGAAGGAGTGTGTCATTATGACTTATGTGCTATACTGGACTTATCAATCATATGGGTTTTCTCAATCTTGAGATTCTGAATGATCATGTTCAGAACTTTGATTATGGTGATTTAAGTGATAAGCCCTCACTTATTACTGCAGTTCACATTCGCAATCAAAAGTTAAAAATGTCTGCATCTGAAATAATGTTTTTTGTACATCACTTCGGTTTAATAATTGGGGATTTGGTGCCGGAACATGATGAAGCTTGGGGACTGTACACAGTTCTTGCTAGAATACTAGACATTGTGATAGCTCTATATGTTAGACGACAGTTAACTGAGTACCTTTCAACTTTAATTGCCGAACATCATGAAATGTATTGTAGACTTTTTAATAAGACCTTGAAACCTAAACATCATTTTATGGTACACTATCCCCGTATCATGAATTTGATAGGACCAATGATAAATATCTGGTCAATGAGACTGGAAGGAAAGCATCGCCCTGTCATAAAGAGAGTAGCGGATAACATGAGTTGCCGTAAAAATCTACCTCTTTCAATTGCAAAAAGATATGCACTTGTATGTTGTGCAAGGATCCTGAGTAGGCGAGGCTTCTCAAATGACGTTAAATACCATCCAAAGGAACGTAGACTAGTAAATTGTGAGAACTTTGAAATGTTTCAAAATATTTTACCTGATGAATTGAGACATTCATTTGCAGTCAAAGAAGTAGTCATTTGTGGAACCTGCTACAAATCTAACATGATTCTTGTTATTAATTACGAAGAGGACTTGCCTCTTTTTGGAAACTTATGTTGGATAGTGAGGCCACAAAATGTACAAGAGCGTCCCTTCTTTCTTTTGTCAGGGTTGCGGACCGTTAGTTTCAACGAACACTTGCACTCCTATGAAATTAGGCCTACTGCGGAATGGTTTCTGGTTGAGTACAGAGACCTTGTATCTTTTTATCCGTCTATTGCTCATGTGGGGTCTGATGGGAACACTTATGTGACTTTTAGACATATATTGTAATAGTTGTAAGATTATTTGTATAAGTGATTCATGTATCTTTTATTTTAACCCGTTGTGGTCACATGGGGTCCAGTGGACCCCAGGCTAACTTTGCGTCTACGTACCTTCGAAGAGACGGTTTTTTCACTTTATTTTACACGTTCAAAACTGAGCTATTTGATTTTACGAGTTTCATGAAAATTGATAACTTCAAACTGTACAATAAATATACTTTTTTCAAAGCTCGTTATGATACTATTTTTTTCTTAAAAGTATACTATTTTGAGAGTAAAACGCAGGAAGTTTTTTTGCTCTATCTCAAAAATTGAAATTTTGATGAATATTTTTGTGAAAAAAGTCAAATTTCTCGAAAATTTTTTTTCGCGTTTTTTTAACATAAAAAAATTTTAAAAAGGAGAAAAAAATTATTGGATTATAAAGAGGAAGTCTTAAACTAAATTCCAGTTCAAGGTTTGAGTCGATACATCAAAAAGAACGCAAATAGCAACTGTTTTTCTGCGTGGGGTCCATTGGACCCCATGTGACCACTACGTTATTTTTAGGAGGTGTGACCACAACGGGTTAACATGTTGCATATTCCACTTGTCTACTTTTGGCATTTTGTATTTTCTTTCCATCTTTTTAGCTTAAATACAATGAAAGAAGTAAGGAACTATACACAGGAATTAAGAATAAAGATTTAAATAAAATAAGGATAAGGAATATCCATATCTTATTAAAGTCTTTATTCCTAATTTCTGTGTATGTATGTATGTATGTATGTATGTATGATTTATTGCCATTCCCCGTAGGGTTTACAATCTGTAGTCTATTGGCGTTTTTAAGGGACGTACCCAACCCTTTACACACTGTCCCCTTATTAACCTGGCCAATTGCGACCTTACATATTTCTAAACTTCCCCTTCCCTCCCCCTTCTTCCTTCGGCCCTCTGTATCTCCCCTTCCGCTTCCTCCGGTCTTGCTCGCCTCTGCCTTCCTCCTTCCTGTCAAGGGTCCTCCTTCCTGTCCTCCTGTCCCTCCACCTGCTCACCTCCTCCTCGTCCGCCTTCCTCCTGCATCTCTCCTCCATCCCTCTCGTGGTCTCGACCTCCTCCATCACCCTCGTACTCCTGCTTACCTTCCTTCTCTCTTTCATTCTCCTTTCCTTCTCTTTTCCTTCTCTTACCCTCCTCTCTATAAATCCATCCTCCTCCCTTCAACTTCTCTCCAATTCCCCGCCTTTCTCCTTGTCTCCTCAGCCCTCCTTTCCCACTTTACCGTGTTGCCACCCGCCTCTTCTCCTAACTCCTTCTACTCCCCTTTATTTTCCATTCTCTCCCTTTCTATTTCCATCATCCATTCCTCTCCCTCCCCTTCCTCCCCCAATACCCATCTCACCGCTTCCTGCCAACTTTCTCCTCCTGCTTTCCACCTTCTGCATTCCTCCCATACATGCTCCCACGTTTCCTCCCTGTATTCACACCTCCTACACCTCTTCTTCTCTTCTCCTTCCCAATACCTGCTCTCTCTCACCTCGTTCCCTAATCTAAACCTCACTACCCTTCTCCATCTGCTCTCTCCCCATCCCTTCTTCAAATATCTCGGCACTCCTTCTCCTTTAATTACTTTATACCACCTATTATACTCCGATTTCTCAATCTTCTCCCATCTCTCTTTCCTTTGCTTCTCCTTGTCACCTCCGAATAACCTGTAGTGCCATTCGTCACCTTCTTCTCTTAGCCTATCCAGCTCTTTCAACCCCACTCCTCTTTCTTCGAAAAAACTTTCCCTCTCCCGCTCCCAACTTGAACCCACTCTTCCTTCCTTCTTCCTTCCCTTCAACTCCTCCCAACATAACCTCGCTAGCTCACTTCCTTTTCCCTCTTCTAATCTCTTCTCAAATCTCCATGCCTTCATCCCTGCCCTTCCTCTCAATTTCTCCCTTTGTACTTCCTCCCTCACTAAGTACCATGGGGTTCTTCCATTAACTCCCAACACCCATCTAATATATCTTTCCTCCAATCTTTCCATTCCTTCCCTCTCTCTCCATCCCCATACCTCTGCTCCATATCCCATTACTGTCCACACCAACCTGTCAAACAGCCACAATCTTTTTCCCCAATCTTTCCCAAATCTTCTCTTCCCTATCCCCCAAACCTTCCCCATCACCGCCGCCGCCTTCTTAATCCTTTCCCTTGTCTGCGCTTCCTGTCCTCCATTCCTTTGAAAAACGTACCCTAAATAGCGGAATTCCTTTACTTCTCCTATTTCTTTTCCTTCCCATCTCCATCTTCTCTTACTGTCCCTCCCTCCTCCTTTTTTAAACCTCATTATCTTTGTTTTCTCCGCGTTCAACTCCAGCCTTTTCCTACTTAAGTAACCTTCTAACCTTTCCAACATGCTCCTCATTTGGTCCTCTTCCTCCGCTATCATCACAATGTCATCGGCATATGCCAAAGTATACACCCTCTTACCTCTAACCATTATCCCTCCCCACTTTACCCTGCTCATTTCCTCCTCCAAATCCGCCAACAACACATTGAATAATAACGGGCTCAGTGGACACCCCTGCCTTACTCCCCTCCCCGTCCAGAACTCCTCCCCTATTTCGCCTCCCACCCTTACCCTGCTTCTCGTCTCCCTCAAAATCTCCTCCGTCCTTCTCACCAATCCTTCTCTTATTCCCCTTTCTCTCATCACCTTTATTAAAACTCCTCTATCCACCGAATCAAATGCCGCCTTGAGATCCACAAAACAGGCTATCAGTTTCCCCCCTTTCTTCTCCAATCTTCTGTTCACCATATAGTTCAATACATAAATGTTGTCTATTGTTCCCATTCCCCTTCTAAACCCAGTCTGATTTTGCGGAACTATTTTCTTCCTTTCCAACTCCTCTCTTAGCCTCTCCGCTAGTATTGCCGTGTATACCTTATACAGCGACGACATTATCGTCACCCCTCTATACTCCTCCGCCCTTTTACCCTCCCCTTTCTTTACAATTGGCGCGATTATTCCCTCCTTCCATTTCTCCGGCCATCCTCCTCCCTTCCAGATCCTGTTTATGAATCTCCAAGCCCACTCTTCTACCTCCTTACCCCCGTGCTTCCATACCTCACTTGGAATCCCATCCAACCCCATTGCCTTTCCATCCTTTAGCTTCCTCATTATTCTCCTCATTTCTTCTAAGCTTATTTCTTCTTCCTCTTCTCCTTCTCTTTCTTCCCTCCTTTCTTCCTTCCCCATCATTAACTTCTCTTCCACTCCTCCTAACAGTCTCATGAAGTGCTCTTTCCATTCTTCCTCCTCTATCCCTTCCTCTATTCCTCTCCTTTTTCTCCTCTCTCTATTTACTATCTCCCAAACCTCCGATTCCCTCCTTGCTTCCTCCGCTTTTCTCTCCCACCTCAAGTTCTCTTCCTCTTTCTTCCTCCTGCATAGCTCGTTGAACACCTTCTTTTTTTCCTTGTATTCGCTTCTTTCCCCTCTTTCTTTCCTCCATTCTCTCAGTTTTCTTCTTGTTTCTTTCTTCGCTTCTCCGCAATCCTCATCCCACCACCCTACCTTCTTCTTCCTCCTTCCCTTCAGCTCCTCTTCTACCCCTTTTATCGCTTCTGCAATTCTCGCTTCCATTTCTTCCCAATCCTTGTTTATCTCTTCCCCACTTTCCTCGACTTCAGCTTCCCGTATTTTTTCCATGAACACCTTCACTCCTTCCTCGTTCCATACCCCCCTGCTTCTTTTCTTCCACCCTCTCCTTCTTTCTTTCTCCATACTTCTCCCTTCTTAGTACCACTTCCAAGGGATGGTGGTCCGAATCCACTCTGTCCCCCACAGTCATACTCAACATCTTCTCTCTTACTTCTCCATCCCCTATAACGTAGTCAATCACCGTATCTCCTCTCCCTCCTGTGAAAGTATACTCTCCCTCCTCGTCCCCTCTTATGTTCCCGTTGAAGATTTCCCATCCCCTTTCCTCTAGGCTATTTACCAGCATCCTCCCCTCTCTATCCATCTTCTTATCCTTCGATTTCCTTCCCCCCACTATCTCCCCTCCTTTGCCCTCCTCCTCTTCTTCCACACTCCCTCCTTCCCTTCCTGTCCTCGCGTTAAAATCTCCTCCAATTACCGTATACCTTCCTTCCTCCTTTCTTTCCATTATTTGTCCCAACTCCTGAATTGTCTCCTCCATTTCCTCCTTCTTTGCATACACCCCTACTATTCTCCATCTCTCCCCCCCTATCCTTACCTTTCCCACTATCATCCCCTCCCTACCTATTTCCATTTCTGTCCCCTTCTCCTTTAATCCTTTCCTCATTCCCATTACCATCCCTCCCATCGCTCTCCCTTTTTTGTTCTTCCTCTTCGCCCATTGTACTCCCCACTCATATCCTTTAGGCAATCTTCCTCTCACTCTTTCCCAACCCTTCTCTCCTATCCACGTCTCCGTCAGGACAATTATATCTTCCTTCTTTAGCCCCTCCCAGAACTCCTTGTCCTTATTTTCCAATCCTGCCACATTCCAAAATAATATCCTCCACTCCGTCCTACCTCCCCCCCCGTCCTCGTCTTTTCTGACTTCTATCCTGCTATTCTTTCTCTTCTTCTCTATATCCTCTTCCTCTCCTCTTCCCCCGCCACGCCTCCTTTTCCACCCCCTCCCACATCATCCCTCTTCTCCTTCTCTCCCCCGCTCTCTCTTCTTATATTTCCCTTTTCATCCTTTAACACTCCCTCTTCTACATCCCATCTCCACCATAAATTTTCTATTCTTATTCTCCCTGCTTTGATCCACGCCCTCCTTCCCTCTCTTTCCTCTCTTCTCGCTACATCTCTCAGTTTCCAGCTTACCCTTCTCTCCTCCCATGTCTGGTCCTCCGTGATTCTCTCTCTTCTACCCTTCAGATTCCTCTTTTTCTCCATTACCTCCCATTTTTGCTCCTCGTTTTCCAGTTTTACCAACACCATTTCCCTTCCTTTATCTGCATCCCCACCTATTCTCTTCATCTCCAATGCCTTCACTTTAGCCCCTATTCCTTCCAGCAACTTTTCTGCCTCTTCCCTCCTCCCTCCTTCTCTTACCTCCAACCCCCTTACCACTATATTCCTTCTTCTTTCCTCCTTCTCCTTCCTTTCCAGCCTTCTCTCCACCTCTCTCATTCTCTCTTCCACCTCCTCTCTTCCGTTTCTTATCCCCTCCCTTATCACCTCCTTTCTCCCTTCCACCATCTCTTCTAGCCTTTTTATCCTTTCTTCCATTTTTTCTTTCTCCTTTTTTAATTCATCCCTCTCTTCTCTCCACCTCCTCTCCTGCTCCCTGAAGTCCATTTTCAGTTCTTCGATCTCCTCTCTTATCTTCCTTCCTTGATCCTTAAAACCCTCCCCTAACTCTCCCATCATGTTCCTAAATTCCTCTCTCATTTCCAAAATCACCTCCCTCAGCTCCTTCACACCCATCTCCGCTTCTACTTTGGGAGACCTTACCGTCTTGTTGCTCCTCTTGAAAATATCCTCTCCCCCGCTCTTATCCTCGTCCACTCTCTTTCTTTTCCATAACTCCTCCAGATTTCCCGTGCTTCCCCTTCTACCTCTTTCCCTTGCTTTATCCGTAACTCCTTTCTTTACCCCCAACCCGCTCTCTCTCTCTCCGCTCATCTCTCACCGCTTTCCGTCTCCCTTGCCCCTCTCTTATTTCTCTACTCTATGCCCGCTCTTTTTCCCGCCACGCGCGCCGTCTATGCTACACGCACTCCCTGCCCACGGCCGCTCTACGCTCGACACTTTCCCCTCTTACCTCTCCGCGTATTCCTTGCCTGACCCGCACTCACACCTGCTTTCTACCCCTTTTCTCCCTCTAACCTTCTCACACAACCAGGGTTGGCATGTTTTAAACAATTTGTTTAAAACTGTCTGATTAAAACTGATTTAAAACAGTGGACACTGTTTTAAACATTTTTGTTTTAAACAGTTTTAAACTACTGTTTAAAACTGTTTAAAACACTGCAATTAAAAACATGTGATTATTTAGAAAAAATTGCAAAAAACAAAAACTAAACTTTTATTTAGTTTTTTATCTATATTATTTGTGTAGCATATAAATATAAAGATATATATCAATCAATTAATCTCTATTTCACTCCCCTTCCGGGGTTGGAAAGGCGTTTTTTTCAGTAAAAACGTTCCCAAAAACCTTTACAAATTCTGCTATACAAATAAAATCATATACATTATACATTCAATCATTAATCATATACATTTTATATCTATAATATAATTTTTCTTATTTCTTCTTTCCCCGACCTGGTCATTGAGCGACCTCACATCTCATTTCCCTTCTCTTCGTCTTCCATCCGGCACCCTTCTGATCATCTCTTTCAGCTTCCTTTAATTCCGCACTCCTCTGACTTCCTCCTTTCTGTCGCTGCTCTTCCCTTTTCTTTCCGGCTCTCTCCCTCCTCTTGTTCGATGCCTTCCTTCTTTCTTATTCTACGTTCACTCTGCAAATAACTGCATTAAAGATTATTCTTACATTCTTACAATCTTACCTCCTTCTCCCCTTTCTCTCTCTTAATGCTTCTCTCTTTATCTCCTTTCATCTCTCCTTTCCATCCTAAATTTCTCCTATTCTTTTTTCTTCCTATCTGCTTCGTCCTCGTCCGTATCCATAAGGAGATTCTCCTCCATCCTTTTCGCTCTTTCTTCTTCCGTGGTCCTCTTTGGCCTCCCGCTTTCCTCTCCTCTCCTCTCTTTTCTCCTTTCTTTCTCCTCTCTCTTACCCTCGTTTCCACCGACTTGTCCTCGTCCATTTTCACCCTCAATCCGCTCTCTTCCTTTCTCTTTGAATCCAATACCTTCCGCTTATCCTTCTCAACAAAAATCATCTGTATTATTCTCTAATCTTTCTGACTAACTTGCCGCTGTATTAGCCTGCCTTCTTCTTCTCTCCAGCTCTGCCATCCATTTCTCTCCCTCTCCTTTACTATTCAGTATCCTTATGATCTTCTCGCCAATTCCTTCTGGCTTCTCCTCCTCCTCCTCTCCTCTTGTGCACCGCTCTAACACATGCTCCCATGTCTCTGGTTCTGCACCACATATTCTACAGCTTCTTTTCTCTATTGGTTCCCAATATCTTCCACCTCTCATCTCATTACCTAGCCTAAATCTCGCTATCCTGATCATGGACTTCTCTTTCCCTTTTTTCTCTAGGTATTCTGGCCTTCTGATTTCTGCTATCTCCCTGTACCACCTGTTATATCTAGACTCTCTGACTCTTTCATCTCTCTCTTGACTCTGAATGTCTTTGTCTCTTCTTGTTATCTCCTCTACACTGCCCCAGCCATTTCCTCTTTTCCTTTCTATCTCTTCAGTTGCGTATCCTCTTTTTTCATAGAAGCTCCTTCTCTCTTCTTCCCAATTTGCCTTTTCCTTCCTGACATTCCCTTTTATTTCTTTCCAGCATTCTCTTGCAATCTCATTTCCCTCTCCCCTTTCCAGTTTTTCCTCGTATTTCATCGCCCTTTTACCAGCACTTACTCTCATTCTGTCCCTCTTGGTTTCCTCCCTTATCATGTATCCGGGTGTGCTCCAGTCTAGGCCCAATGTCCACCTTATATACCTTTCGTGCATTCTTTCTATTTTCTCTCTCTTTCCATCCCCACACTTCTGCTCCATATAAAGCTATGCTTGCTACCAGCGAATAACTTAATTCGTATAACTTAATTCTTCTTATCCAGTCTCCTCCAAATAACCTTTTTCCTATTCCCCAAACCTGTTTCATTGCCATGGTAGCTTTCCTTACTCTTTCGTTTATATGCGCCTCCTGTCCTCCGTTTTTTTGGAATGTGTAGCCTAGATAGCAGACTTCCTTTACCTCCTCTATTTCTTCTCCCTTCCATTTCCATTCCATTTTCTTCATTTTACCTCCTCCCTTCCTGAATCTCATTACCTTTGTTTTCCCTACATTCACTCTCAGCTTTTTTCTGTCGAAATATTTCTCCAGTTTTTTCATCATCCTCTTCATCTCCTTTTCATCCTCTGCTATAGCTACTATATCGTTTGCGTATGCTAACGTCCAAAATTTTATTCTCCCTACTACCACGCTTCCATCTTGCCCCCTCCTCATTGTTTCCTCTAAGTCTGCCAGCAGTAGTATGAAGAGCATAGCGCTCAGCGGGCATCCCTGTCTGACTCCTTTGACCGTCCAGAAGCATGATCCCTTTTCTCCTTTCACTCTTACCACGCTTCTTGTCTCTTCGTACAGATCTTCTATCCTAGTTCTCAGCTGTTCACTAATCCCTTCTCTTTTCAGTACCTCCCAAATTTTTTCTCTGTTCACGGAGTTGAATGCTGCTTTCAGATCAATAAATGCTGCCACTAGCTTCCCTCTTTTTTTGCTAACAGCCCTTCCAATTACATAATTCAGTGCGTATATATTCTCCATTGTACCCCTTCCTTTCCTGAACCCTGCCTGTGTTTCTAGTAATATTCTTCTTTCTTCCGCCTCCTTCTCCAATCTTTTCGCCAAAATTGCCGCGTATATTTTGTAGCTTGTGTTCATTAATGTCACCCCTCTGTAATCTTGTGCTTCTTTTCCTTCTCCTTTCTTTACTATTGGTACTATTATACCTTCTTTCCAGTCTTCTGCTATTTCTCCTGTCCTCCACGCTGTATCACATACCTCCCATATTTTTTCCTTCAATCTCTCTCCTCCATATATCCATACCTCATTTAGCAATCCATCCGTACCTGCTGCTTTTTTTTCTTTCATTTCTTTAATTACTTCTTCCACTTCCTCTCTTCTTATTCCTTCCTGCTCCTCTTTGCTACCCATTCTTTCCTCTCCCTTCCTGTCTTTTTCACGCGGTTTCACAGTTACTCCTTCCAATAGCTCCATGAAGTGTTTATTCCATTGCTCCTCCGTTATTTCTTCGCAAACATCTTTTCTACCCTTCCTTTCTCTGTTTATAAATCTCCATACTTCCTTCTCGCTAGTTGCTTCTCTCGCCTCTTTTATAACTCTCTCCCTTTCTATCTCTTTCTTCTCTTTTATTTTCTCCTCATATTCTTTTTTCTTTAGAATGTACCTCTTTTTATCTACTTCTCCCTTTCTCCATTTAACTAACTTCGGATCACCAATGGGTTCCCCGTTGTCTCCCATAGTGGCGGACTTAGTTATGCAGGACCTTGAGAGTAAAGCGTTGATGACTTTAAGTTTTACCCCGTCTTTCTATATGCGATATGTCGACGATGTCGCAATGGCAATTCCTTCCACCGCAGGTACTCACACATTAGAAGTATTCAATTCCTTTCATCCCAGATTACAATTCACTATGGAAGCCAGTGTGGATGGCAGGTTGAACTTCTTAGAGATCACCATGATTCGTACGGGAAATTCATTGCAATTCGATTGGTTCCATAAACCGACCTTTTCCGGGAGATACTTGAGCTTCTTGTCACAACATCCACTATGTCAAAAAAGAGGCACTGTCATCGGCCTAATTGACAGAGCATTCAAACTGTCTCATCCAAAATTTCATGAGAAAAACCTTAAATTAGTCATCCAAATCTTGTTAAAAAACTGCTATCCACTTGAATTTATTTTTAAGGTAATACATGAACGATTGAAATTTCTTTTCGTGAACACCGAGGAGACAGAGGATGAGATCACGGTTGATAGAATACCGTTTTTCACGATGCCATATGTTCCCCGGCTGACCGAAAAATACACTAAATTAACAAAAGACTTGAATGTTAAACCCGCATATTTCAGTCTAAATAAATTAAATAGATACATCAAAGTACATAAGAATACTCTCCCTAATGTGTCCTATAGGAAAGTTGTGTACAAAATTAATTGCAAGAATTGTGAGGCGTCGTATGTCGGTCAGACGGGGAGACAATTGTCTACGAGAATTAAAGAACATGATTCTCATATTAGAAGGAATGCTGGTGGCCATTCGATTATTACTGATCATAGATTGGAATACAATCACGATTTCGATTGGAGGGATGTAAAAATCTTAGACCAGGAACCGTCCCTAAATAAACGTTTAATTTCCGAAATGATCTACATCAAACGACAGAAAGATGGTTTGAATTTGCGGACTGATACTGAGAATTTACCAGAGACATACATAAATGTTATAGAGGGACTCGCAAAAATTTAACAACAGATAGTTGGTACGCGCGACCTACCTTTTCTCCCTCTATGTTTATAAAATGTACGTATTAACGAGTCATTGTCTGCGAAAACGTCCTACGAGAAACTTGTACCTCCCCGCCCATCATACGTTTTAATCGACTGACGAGCATTGCGAGCTGATTATTTTGACTTTAATTGTAAGTTATGTTTTATATAATTTTATGCTTTCTGTATGCACATCTTGAGGGTGGATGTTACTCCGAATGCACACAGATATCGGTAACGAACCACAATGACGAAGGACAGTACACCAGTTCGAAATTTCTGGCGTCCGAACCAGGAATCTGTGCGAAGATGCTTTGGAAGGCGTCGGAGTGCATGTCTGCCCTAACGATGACTTGATACTTGCGGCGTAGAGGTTTCATGTATTGTTACGACGAATTTATGTTGAATCACTATAATGCGCTGAGGAGGACCCCAAAATAGGGTCGAAACGTTCGCCAATTAATTTTTAATTTTAATTTTTATGTATCGAATAATAAATTTTAGCGGCTAACGACTCGCCTGGCTCTTATTGCCTTTATTAAGCCTTAATTTCCATTTAACTAGTTTCTCTCGTGCTTCTCTCCTTAGTCTTACACATTCACTATCCCACCATTTGCTTTTTTTCTTTGATCTCTGGTCTTCTCTTATTTCTTTCCAAACAGCAGCCTGTTTTACTGCGTTCTTTATTCCTTCCAATATTTCTTCTATGTTCGCACCCTCTATTCTTGCCTCTTTCATTCTCTCCTTGTAATTTTCCGTTCCTTCTTTTGACCAATTCATTATTCTCTTTACTCTTTTCTCCCCTTCTCTTCTCTCACCAGTTCCTTTTACCTTCAATATTACGGGCTGGTGATCAGAATCAATAGCATCTCCAATCCTTATTTCCTCAGTTTTCTCCCAAATTTCCTAGTTTCCAATTATATAATCTATTACCGATTCACCTCTCCCTCCTATAAAAGTGAACTCTCCGTCTTTGTCTCCCTTTGTTCCGTTCATTATTCCTAATCCTTCTATACACAGAGAGGTTAGATTGACATGTAGACCTTGCGTTTTGCGAACTGTGGCCTATGTAGACCGGGCTTAACGGCGCGCCTTATTTCTCACACCCGCCGCTGTTAGCGTTTTTAATTTTTTAAATTTTAGCAACGTTATTTATATATTTACAGTTTAATGCTACGCTAGCGAAAAATTTAAATGCCTGACATTATTACTTATGGATGCTCCGCACATATTTTATTTTAAATCTTCTTGCATAGATCAAAGCTATCAAGTGTTTTTTTTGCTTGTTTAAAACATGTTTTTTTTTGTTTAAAACATGTTTTTTTATACCTTAGTTTAAAACACAAATAAAACATAAAACATTGTTTTAAACAAAAAAAACAATGTTTTTTGTTTAAAATAAAAAAAAACATGTTTTTTGCCAACCCTGCACACAACCTTCCCTCCACTTCCACCCGTACTCTCGCTCCTCCTCTCTCCCCCTCTCACTCTCTCACCTCCACCCGTACCCTACTACGCTCTCACCCACCACCGAAAATATCTGCTCTGTCACCACGTGTCACTCTCTATCGCTCCGGAAGCGCCTCCCATCTCCTAATTTCTGTGTAATTCCTTATTTTTTTCATTGTATTTTAACTCTTAGAAGAGTGCCCTTTTTTAATCCATTCAAAGGATATATATACTAAAGGATATATACTATATTATTAGAATATATTCTATTACTAAGCTACTTACTCATATTAGAGGTATCTGGTATATTCTAATTTATTAGAATATTTTATTATACTACCTATTAGAGGGAAATCCTCTTACCTTTAGGATATTGTACTTGGCGCTTATTTTAGTGGGAAATACTCTGTAGTTTATCGGATTATTCTAAAATGTAGAATATGATTTTTTCGGTGTATACATGATCTGTATTTATAATTTATTTCTATCAAATAATATTACAACAAATAAGGTTTATAATAAAAATATTTTTGTATATAATTTTTTTCTTTATATATATATATATATATATATATATATATATATATATATACGAGAATCTTTATATCATCTAAGATAGTGTATCAATAATAAAATAAGACAAACGATTTGTTTTCTAAATTTCTGTAAACCACTTTGCAAGATCTACGAATACCAAAATTGAAACTCTTTTTGCAATTATTATATGCATACAAATGTTTTTATATGTAAAAGTTACCTTGTTCTATCGATATATTTTATTTTAATAAATTAAAACAACTCTTTCAATTTTTATTTATTTGCGATTGATTAAAGAAAAACTACATAATTGAACTAATTAGTTATGTATAATAATAAAATTATAATTTACAAAGAATCATTTTAATCACAATTAAATTTATAATTTGAGAAGCAAAAGCTGCAGAACTTTTGCTGAACGGTGGTAAAGGTAGAGGGCACCTAACTTCAGAAACGTTTGTTTGATACGACGTCAAATCAACGTCGAAAACTAAATGTCGAAATTCTGGTCGATTCGACGTCGAAAGCGTATAAAATATCAACTACTATTCATCTTATAGGTACATGAAGAATAAGAAAAATTTACATTATTGAATTATTTTAGCTTTTTAGTATAATAAAAAATTTTTTTATTAGAAAAATATAGATTTAATCTTTCACTAAATATAATTCTAATTTTTTAGTAATGCTGTAGTAGTGCTGACTTCACCGACACTGTTGCTGAACGGTTGGTAAAGGTAGAGGGCACCTAACTCCCCAGTCAGAAACGTTTGGTTGATACGACGTCGAATCAACGTCGAAAAACCAAATGTCGAAATTCTGGTCGATTCGACGTCGAAAGCGTATAAAATATCAACGACTATTTAACTATCATTTCGACGTCGTTTCAACGTCGAAGTAAGGTCGAAGTAAGGTCGAAATTTGATTGAAATAATATACTTCATTTTATACTTTTTTAATGTAAAAAATACTAAAAAAATGAGGAGTGCAAATAATCTTGTTTTTCATCATTTCAGTTTATTAAGCAGTAAAAACTTAGTTATTTACATTATTAGTTATATTATTACCATTGCACACATTTGTGTTTCACATTGTGTTTCATTGCGCTGACCTATTATACTGTTTGTAGATAAAAAAATAAAAAAAATAAATCTCTCATATACTACATATATATAATGACAAAATAAAATTCCGATTGCACACACATTTCGGGCTTAACTCCTATACGCAAGAAAAACATACGCAAATTCCGTTCTTACAAAAAATCACAAGTTAATTGGTTAAAAACCATAGAGCTAATCAACAACTTTTGCAACAGAGCAGAATTTGCGCATGTTTCTCTTGCGAATGAATGCAGCTCAATATTTGTAAATAAAGTAACAAATAAAAGTCTCTTATATACTATATACAAAGTGATTCAGAACCTCCGTAACAAACTCTGAGAAACGATAGGTCTCGTAGAAAGAATCAAGCAACCCATGTTCTCTGATGCGTCGTTTAGGACCGCGCAGACAGGTCTTAGGTGACATTTATTACAATTAGTTCCTAAACGACGAATCAGTATGTCTTCTTATTTTTTTGTCCTTTTTCCCATACTGCCGTCATCTTGGCGACGCCAAGGCGCTTGCTTTAGCCATAATGAAGTTGCTGCATCAATCTCTGAGATTTTAGTTTCTATCCTTTTATCCAGAATAGCACCTAAAAATGCAATAGTTTTTATAAGATTTTTTTTTAAAACTTGTATAAAAATATATAGACGCCAAGTCAATAGAAACAAAAGTACAAGAAAGAGACTAAAAAAGATACTAAATCAGTGGAAAATTTTGTCAAAATGCTGAAAGACGAATATTAATAAAGACAGTGATCTGCATAACTCTCTTTGTATTGAAATAGCATTGGAAAAGTAATTTACAGCCGCTCGAGAACAAGAGAATCTTTTATCATTATTAACTTGAATAGTTTAGTATATTTATATTTATTGTATATATTATTTATATAAGACCAATATTTCCAAATTTCCGGAAGTTAGAGCCACACCATTTACAAGGTGTACACACACACACACACACACACACACACACACACACACACACACACACACACACACACACACACACAAATATAGCAACGTATATATTGATATATATTTATAACTACGCCCTAGCTTATTATTACGGCAATGGTTTGTTTTGATATTATCAAGTTCATCAGTCTAAATTCTACCACCGCACGGCTCTGACATGACACAAACATTTAATGAAACATGCCGTTTCACGAATATTTTATATTTTATCGTTTCGAACCCGACGCACAAATATGTAAGTATCTAATTGTATAATTACAGATTAATTTACTTTTACTTATTGCGGAGTGCTTAAATTTGTTGTTTAGTTTTTAGATTCGGCGTAGTTAGGGCATTATGCCTGACTAATCGATATTTGTGAGAGGTGTATTTGCGCTTGAAAAGGACCGGAATCCACGGTCAAAACGTAGCGTTTTTTGATCAATAAATTTTGGCCAGTTGGGTCGTTTACAATATCTCTACTAATATATATTTATGTTGCCAAAATGAAGGACAGAAGAATCTATTGCATATACAGGCTGTATATTAATATTACCTGCCAGCACTGCAAATCTATGCATGTTACGTGAACTATATAGATTTTCAGTATTGGCAGTGACATATTGAAATGCAGTTACAGGCTCTTGCATACAGGATGCGGTAACACTTGACCTGTGTACAGGAGTCATAAAAACTGCCATAATCTTTAAACAATATATGAATCATACATAAGATATCAATAAGATATCGCATTATAGGCTTACTGTCTATAATGATTTAGTACATATATTTTTACATATGTAATAGATATCTGACCTTGATAGTTATAGAACAACAGGCCAATAGATAATAAGCACAAAGTAAAATCTTAACAGAAAATTTGTGTACCTGTTAAATATGTGGAAAACAATAAAATTAAACAGCCAAAATATGAAATAAGACTCGTTCGTAACAAAAAAAGTTTGTTAGGTTATGTAGTCACAAACGCTTAACTTATAAGAAAAACATAGCACTTACCCGCTTAATATTGTCCATTATTATGGGTAATGTATAAGCGATCGCTTATTCGATTGCGGGAGCGTGAGCGACCCCAGGTAGCAAGCACATGTCATTTTGACGTCAAATACTAGTCATGTTTGTACAAATGACGTCAAATGACCAAAAAGCGACTATGTCTTTAAAAATGACATTACTGACGTTATTCCATAACGTCATTATGACGTCTATTTTTAGTCATTTTTGGTCTATGACATCGGCGACTAATAATGGACGTTTATAAGACGTCATTTCTTAGACCATCTAAAGACGTCATTTTAAAGACGTCTTAAAGTCGTCCAAATAAGGTCTTTTTGTAATATAACTATTTTTACTTCTTAATATTGTATAATAAAGTAATAATAAAATAAAAACCACTAAATTAACTACAATATGTTTGTTTCGCAACTTTATGATTAAAGTGGCGAATTTATGGTATAAGTGGATGTAGTTGCGTGTGATTATAATTTTATGATAACTATTTCATGCAGTGTTATAGCTATCAAGAAGATTATCATTACAAGATTTTTGAACACTTTAAAGATGTACCTGTTATAGACAAGTACAGTTAATAAGGAAGCATCAGGGTGAGAAGATCGTCACTGTCCACTGGATCATCGAAGTCAAGCAACACGGGCGCGGTACTGTACTAGGATGGGTGACCGCCTTGAGAACGGCACATGGCATGTAACGAAACAGTTAAAGAAGTTTTTTTTTTAGATAAAGAAAAAGAACATTTTTTAAATAAACGTTTATCAAGTAGACATTTTAACATTTTAATTTCATAAAAAACATTTTTAGAAACCGGTATGGACCGTACAATGGACCTATTTTTGCCGTCAATAAGACGTCAGAAAATGATGTCAATTGTCTGTGACATTAGACCGTCATTTTAACGTCATTATGCCGCCAGTTAGTGACGACAGGTATGGTCAGTAAAGGACCAAAATTTGACGTCAAAATGACTTGTGTTTGCTACCTGGGCATGATCTCGTAGGGCAAAACAAAAAAAATTTTCATAATTTACATAAAATTTGCTAGAGAATACATATAGATTTTTCAAGATATGGATTTTTGAAGAAATGGTGAGCATTTAAACAAAAAATTTCATTTTTAGATTAAAAATTCTGTATAAAATTCTCTATAATTCAAAAAATTGTTAATGAATCGTAAAATCTGTATGTACTTCTTTAGTTAATTTAGTTTTAAAGATGCAGTTAAAATTTCAAATGAATCGGTCAAAAATTGTTCGAGTTCTATTGCTCGCCAATTTGAAAAATGCATTTTGAGAAAAACGCATTTAAAGTTTTATGTAACAATATTTCTTAAATAAAAACAAATTTTTTTCGCATTAGAACCAATTGTACATTAGTTTTGACATCCTAAAGAATGTTTTAAGTAAAAAAAATTTGATTTTTTGAAAGTTTCAAGGTGGCCTAATCCTTTAAATTTTAAATAGAATATTTACTTATACGACTTTATTTATACACGACTTTTTTATGATTGGATATTGCATGTGTTAATTATGTTTTAATTAATAAAAAGCTTATTTTTATTTCCTATGAAAGAAGATGTTATTATACGCAATTGACATATGGCCATGATCTTTTGTATAAATCATTGTCATAGAGACAAAGAAAGAAAGAGAGACACCGATTATTAAATCAATATGCAAAGAGGATATGTACGTGCATATAAGCTTGATCAGTTGCATAGATCTGTCTTGATGTACGTTCGTCGTACATCTGTTAAGACTGTTGTGTAATATTACAATTCGCGAAAGTGTACTTCGCAAAAGGAATCACTTTGGTTTAAAACATGTTTGCTACTACTTTTGTCTTTGCACTTCTAATAATACATGCTGCGGCGGAAATACGTGAGTAAATGAGAAATACGTATTTAGGATCTTTATCATCGTGCGCATATGATTCATTCCATATTATCCGTGAAAAGAAGATTGTCGTGATTTTTAAACTGGAATACTCTTGGCCTGCAATTAGAAAATTCGAATAATTAACAAAACATTTGTCGAATTAGGTAATTGATTTTAATGTAAAACGACAGATTTAAACAACTGTAAGTAGTTGCAGTGCACAATGACAATAATTATAATGTATAACACACTGGCAATGCAAACTGTATGTTTTGCATCAAGATATACCTTTTTTTAAACAGCGTTAGGAAAGAGAGAGGGGTGGGGAGGGGGGAAAGAGAGAGGGAGAGAGAGAGAGAGAGAGAGAGAGAGAGAGAGAGAGAGAGAGAGAGAGAGAGAGAGAGAGAGAGAGAGAGATTGATTGATTGATTGATTCTTTATTTCGCCATAGTCAAGACTTTAGGCGATAATGAATAATACAAGAAAGTATGTAATAGGCAAGAGCAAAATACAAAAGACAAAATTGGAATAAGTAAGAACTAAAAGAAAACACACGGTGTGATAACTGTAATGAAGCGGTGAGCAGAAGTGGAAACGATGAAGATAATGATGTGTAAAAAGCGAAAAATAATAATAAATCATCTCCACCTGGCCATCGCTTCATCATTATAAAACTAAATAAACAAATGAAACGTATCTGAATGTACATAATTGATGTGATGGCAATACATCACACAACTAAATTTCGTTGAATAAGTATAAGTAGTGTGAAATGTTGTGTGAAGTATTGCTGAGATTAGTGAGTCAACGGAGTTCGGTCGTTGAGCTCTCTCGAACTGAATAAGAACTGAAAACGGAATTATGACATCGCCACTTAGCACTAGTGTAGATTTTGACGCAGCAACAATTTATGTACAAAGACCGGAACACACCTAGCTTACGTGACGCAACATGATCACGCACTCACGCCACGTCTTACACAACGGTAAGGCCCCCCGCGGAACCTCAGACGGAACCAAGTTCAAGTGAAAAAAGGTAGTCATAGAGCTTTTGCTTGAATTCATTGATGGACGACGACAACACAACCTCAACAGGTAGCGAATTCCATAAGTAAATGCCCGCAAGGTGGAAGGACCTGTGATAAGTCTCAGTTCTATGGATAGAGAGAGAGAGAGAGAGAGAGAGAGAGAGAGAACAAAAGGAAAAAAAGAAAATAATTACGGAAAGCGAGAGTAAGAAGTAAGGGAGAAATGTATATGAAATAATGGTTTATGAGAGAGTTGCATAATTAGTAATAAAATAAATATAATAACAAGAGATTCCTAAATATCGTCGTAGAACTTTTATTTAATATTTATTGTATACAAGTTTAAATATTAGAATATAATTCCGTAATCTCTCTCTCTCTCTCTCTCTCTCTCTCTCTCTCTCTCTCTCTCTCCCTCTCTTTCCTAACGCTGTTAGAAAAAGGTATATTAAATTTTTAAAAAGATTTAATATTGACGCTACATTTGATATTAACGCTATTTAATATTAGGGGGTTTTTGCAATACCGTCTTTCAGATATGGTAAACGTTATCTAAATTGTTCAGATACATTCACTCTGTATCTGAACAATTCAGATACGGTTACCGTGTCTGAAAGACGGTATTCCAAAAACTATTA
The DNA here is from genome assembly GCA_035220575.1 of Temnothorax rugatulus. NCBI lineage: Eukaryota > Metazoa > Arthropoda > Insecta > Hymenoptera > Formicidae > Temnothorax > Temnothorax rugatulus. Next base: position 74,315 of record JASTWL010000393.1, on the reverse strand, counting down.
ATGTTATATAAACTATTAATGTTATATAAACAAAAATTAAAATTTTTAATTACGTCACAGATGCATATTATTTTGAAGTATATTTTATCTTTTTCCTTTATTTATACTCATACCACTAATAATTTCGTCTAAGAATGTTTACTTAAATAAAATAATGTAAATATTTACATTACAGCCTCCTTTATTCATGTGTGCGGCCGTAGAGACCCGAATATCGAGCAATGCATCCTAAACAGCGTGAACAATTTGAAGTATAAAATATGCGAAGGAATACCGGAATTGGATGTTCCATCGAATGATCCATTTGTTATTAATAAATTAGTCATTTCCGATATGCCTGACATTAAATTATATAACAAAAACATGCAATTAACAGGTCTCTGCAACTTCAACGTAAGCTATTTTCGTGCAGATATTGAAAATCTCCACTTCGATCTTGACCTCGTATTCGACCAGATCCGAATAAATTCCACTTATGAGTTCAATATACACTTACTGGTACCTATTGTACATAAAGGACCCCTTTACATTACTGTAGGTACGTAAAAAATAGTAAACTTTTTAAAATAAAGTAAACGTTTAAAAATTTATTTTAACACAAAAGATACATCTGATATCTCGTATAGTTTTATTTAAATTACTAATCTGTGTGTTCTTGTAGATAACATAGGAGCAAAAGTATATTTGGATTTCAACATAGTTACCAGAAATGGCAAGAGGTATACGTACTTGGCAAAGATGAATTTAAACCTTGACATAAAAAAATACAAAGCTCAGTATGGCGTGGGCGGAGAACAATTTAATCAATTGCAGAAAATTATTCATAACTTTATAGGCCAGAATCAAGAAGAGGTTATAAATAGTTTTAAACCGGCATTAGAAGAGGCAATCTCCAAACAAATTATTTCGATTGCCAATGGCATAGTTAAACACTTTACTTATGAGGAACTTTTTCCCGAATAAATTAAATTAAAATTTTAATACGCATTATCATAACATCATGTTGTGTATTCTATAATTTGTTTAAAGATTAATCGAAAAATGAGTTTTTTTTACAAAGTTTTCACCCTAGCTCGCCACACTCCGGTCCAGTGGACCGCTGAACGTTTTTCGGTTTTTTAGTTTTTACATAATAACGTAATTTTCTAAATTTCAGATCATTTTCTTGACCTGATATTATCATAAATATCTTATTCAGAGTCTGTATTTCCAATTTCTGCAGTACAAGCTTAAAAATATATTAATTAGAATAAAAATGACAATGCGACAAAGTCGAGCGATCTCACGGACCGGAGTGTGGCGAATTAAGGACTCGAAAATAAGTGTGGCTAGCTAGGGTTAAAATCGACAATGCAAACATAATTGCCCATAGATAATAATGGAAACAGACATTGTATAATAATTGTCATTAATTGCTAACACAGATTTATACTAAGTAATATTTACTTATACGGATAGTTCAACAATAGTTCAATTTAAGAAAATGATATTCACTATTGTGTTACTTTGAACGTAACGCTTTGAAGCGTACTTTGAGCGTAACGCTTATGAGAATATTATGCTAAAGGAGTATACAAAAAGTAGACCCAAATGGGAAACTCATCGCAACTTGATGAAATTTGGTAGGTATATTCATATCGGCTTCAGAATGATGCGAGAGAAAGAATTTTTGTTGATACTCGTCTGGAATGGTGAAACGCGCAAAAAGAATCGCGAGAAAGACGATAAGTGCAGATTGTGAATAGCACCAGCGTGAAAAGGTAAAAAAATCAACTTTTCTGCCATTCGGCAACAATAATAAAGTGGGGGACATTCGCCATATATACAGGGTGTTGCATTTTAAATGTCCGAGGCAAATACTTCGAAAAATATGAAAGATATGGAGAAAGAAAAATAACAAACGTTTCGGACCTTTATAGGACCATCCTCAGTGTCGCATTACAAATAAGTCATTCGATTAAAAAGTTAATACATGTTACATAAAAATTAAATAAACGCAACAGTTGAATCGCTGTATTAGGACCCAGCAAACACAGTAATCACCGAGTGCGTAATTTGATAGCAAATTGCCGCCAAGATGGCATCAAATTCCGAATTTGTTGCCATCTTGGCGACAATTTGCTATCAAATTATGCACTCGGTGATTACTGTGTTTGCTGGGGAGTGGACGGTACTGTAAAATTGTAATAATTTAACTATTTAGAAAATTCTGTGGTATTATAGAAAAAGTAAAAAAAGGTTAAGTACGTACATCAAAATTTGTTTCGTTCTGCCGTGGATTATGTTGTAGGGTCGACATTTCAGTTACAATGTTGTTTGTTTTGCGGCCGATACAGTCTTATCAGAAGGCTCGCACGTCGAGGCGGAGTAACTTTCACACAACTTTTTATTCAACTCAACTTTATTAACTGGAGGCGAGCGGTTCGGCGCGTCACAAACTCGAACACGGGGGCTACCATACGTTAGCGAAGGCTTGGATTTCGAGAAGTGTATAGCTCGGAATTCGGTAGCTGACTGACTCGGAGCGCGGTGAGCGCGTACAGAGATGTGCGAATTTCGGCGATCACGCTGTCTATGCGTGAGCAATAACGGCGGAGGACAGTATCGATGTTTGTAACGCAATAACGCTTGGGGCGCGTGATCTTACGGGGGAAGAACTGTTGATGAGAATTGCGAAACATTGTTCATGGCACGGCGGTTCCCGAACATACCGCCCGCCTCGAATGGCCATTCGAAATGATAACAACAAATTAAAGCGGGACCTACAGTTCATTTTTACAACTATGTACAAGGGGTATGCGTTATTCGGCGATTCCGCCCGCCGCACAGTGGGGCAGAATCCCCAAAAGCTGGCCAAAACCCAAATTCTTTATAAATCGATCTGAAATTTGTTATTCGGGGGTTTTTGGGGTCGCTGATTACGAATCCGGGGCCAAAATTACAAAATTCAAAATGGCGGCTGCAATATGGCCATATCAGAAGTAAAAAAGCTTTCAATGTGAAGAATAATTATTAGTTTTTGATAAAATTTGTTATACTAATATCCCTGCCTATATTTATTTTAAAGAAACTCCCCTTGAAAGAAAGAAAAAGACAGTAGACGAGTTAAGCTATTGAAAAAGATTAAAAAAATTAAATTTATTAATAGCGCGCGCGAAGCGAGCGTACAATACCACTAAATATATAAAATAGTAAATATATAGTATAAAAATGACAGATAAATTAAAATAAAAAATTATCATCATCAGATGAAAAATCTTCATTTGTAGCATTCGTCGAATCTTCTGAAGTTGAAACAATTTCTTCTTTATCCGCAATTTTTCCATGTCTTACAGTTGGAGGTAATAATAATGTTATTGCATCTGACGACAGTGATCTAAGCTGTTTCAAAGGTAGTTGCCGACAACTCGATAGATATGGATCTGATGATACTAGAAATCTTGAAAAAATATCGTCCATAGTCTTTGTCCTCGAGTATTTGCGCGAAAAATCTTCACGAAATATTTTGAAGTATTTGTGACAAGACTCTTGGGCATCCTCTGACATTTGACCAATAGGTAACAATGAAGAAGCTATTACAATGAAAAAATTATTTATGCCTCTTTTAGTTACGCCAAAATAACATTTTCTGTTTTCTTTTTTACAAAAACCTGCATAAAAACTCGTTAGGCACTTAAAGGCAGCTGAATTTTGTTTTATTTTATAGATAATAGTTTCACTTTTCATGTCCAATATGTTAGATGACTGAATTCTGCAGAATTGTTAAACTTTTTTCTTCAAAACTAAATTTTTTTTTAGTTTTATAACGTAAAATTAACGTTAGTTTATTACCTTATTACTATTTCTTATAAAAATATTGAGTATTCTAATAAACACAATTATATTCTACTTACTTTCACGAGTTGATTCCATTTTGTTAAAGTTAAATCGGTAAACTCTACGAAATTTTATAATTCTTCAAACACGAGCTTGCTTTTTCTCCTGCGTGCGCGTCAAATGTTGCTCGAGCGAAGGTCGCCTTTGTATTTATTTTTAAAAGCAGGTATAAGGGATCTGACCCTAATACTAACGGATTTTGACTCTTGGGATATTTCTCTAGCCAACCCAACAGTTCAAATTCCCCAACTAGAAACTTTATTTTTGGGGTTTTGGCCAGCTTTTTGGGATGTAGAGGGTTCACACGACTCGGCGGTATTAATTTCAACGGGAAGGAAGCTTAGTTTAACGATCGGCCTTTTGTATTCAGAACGGCTTGTCTTGACGGTAACCACGCGGGTTAAGCCGTCGTCTCCTGGATGGCAGGATGTGATACGACCGAGCTCCCAGTGGCTCGGGGGAGCCAAGGGGTTGCGTAGTAGCACGATTTGGCCGACTCGCGCGAGTCGCTGCGCGACACGCCACTTCGGGCGCTGCTGAAGGGTGAGCAAGTAGTCGCTTGACCAGCACCTCCAAAAAACCTCAGTTAACCGTTGGATCATTTGCCAACGAGAAAGCCTATTCTCGCTGAGATTGAGCACGCTTGGCTCGGGCGGTGAGATAAGAGCGGCGCCGACAAGGAAATGACCAGGCGTCAAGGCTTGATAATCGTCGAGGTTGTCGGAAACGGGTGCGATCGGGCGCGAATTTAAGCAAGCCTCAATTCTGCAGAGAAGCGTGGTCATCTCCTCGAAGGTGAGAGTGTGGAGGCCGACCGAGCGTTTTAAATGATGTTTCATGCTTCGAACGGCGGCTTCCCAAAGACCGCCGAAATGCGGCGCTGCCGGGGGCACGAAATGCCAGGCGGTGTGGTCGGTAGCGAGTCGATTGATAAAGTTCGGATCGCGAATCGCTTGCGCGTGCGCTTTGGATAGTTCGCGGTCGGCACCTTGAAAGGTGGTTCCGTTGTCGGAGTACATGGAATGCGGTAGTCCGCGGCGGGAGACAAAACGTTGGTAAGCGGCGAGAAATGCGGGGGAGCTGTAATCGCTAACGAGCTCTAAATGAACGGCCTTCGTGGTGAGGCAGACGAATAAAGCGACGTATGATTTTTTAGATTGGTGCCCGTGTCCGGGCGCGGTTCGGGTGGCGAACGGTCCTGCATAATCGACACCGGTATGAACAAATGCTTTAGCCACGCGGTTAACTCTAGCATCAGGTAGGTCACCCATGAGCTCGACCGGTATCTCGGCGCGTTCTCGCGCGCATCGGACGCACTTGTGAAGCTAAGCGCGTAGCGGACAGTAGTTCGAGCGCGGAGAATCCAAAATTCACTTCTCAGGGAAGTGAGGGTGAGTCGCGGGCCGGTATGCAGCGTTCTCATGTGATGATGTTCTATAAGGAGAGTTAGGAGCGGATGGGAGCGCAGAACGATTGGGTTTTTAGTCGAGCCGGGGAGGCGAGCGTGACGAAGCCGTCCCCCGACGCGAATAAGCCCTTCGGAATCCAGGTAAGGATTGAGGGGAGCTAAAGGACTGGCGCTCGGCGTCGGTTTTCGGTTAGTTAAGCATGAAAGCTCTTGGGGAAACGTGTCTGCCTGCATAGTTCGGAGCCAGTAAAGCTTGGCCTGGTCGATCTCGCTGGCGCGTAAATACTCGGAGGGCTCTTCGAGGCGCTTAGAAGGCCGACTCCTAGTTAGGAACCGGTAAAGGTAAGCGGTAACGCGTAGAAGTTTAGGCCATGAGGAGAATCGCGAGGCGAGGTCCCAGCCGGGGGAGGTGTGAAGTGCGCTTGCGCTGCACTCCGGGCGTTCTGCGAGATTGTCTGCTGTCTGTTCCGGGGCGCTGGAGGGCGGCCAGCATTCCGGAGGCTGTCGCAGCCAGGCGGGGCCGGACCACCAGAGACTGTGCGTTTCCAACTCGTCGGGAGCGAGCCCTCGGGAGGCACAGTCGGCGGGATTGGTTTGAGTAGGAACATGACGCCAGGACGCGTCAGGAAGAAGTGACTGAATGGAGGAAACCCGATTGGCGACGAAAGTCTCCTTACATCGAGAGGGAGATTGACTCAGCCACGCTCGTGCGACCGTTGAGTCTGTCCAACAGAAGGACTCGAGGTTTGGCATTTGCAGGGCTAAGCGAACGTAGCGAATTAACCGGGCTAGCAGGTGAGCGGCGCACAGTTCAAGGCGGGGGACGCTAATCGTTTTAAGAGGGGCTACTTTGGATTTGGCGATAAGAAGTGTAACCGAGATGGAGCCGTCTAAACTGACAATACGATGGTAAACGATGGCGGCGAAGGCCGCGGTCGAGGCGTCAGAGAAGCCGTGTAGGGCGCTGTGTATTGTGTGAGATCCGTGCCCGGTCCAACGCGGTATTCGAATAGCGTCTAGAGCCGAGAGCTTTTCATGGTATTTGGACCAAAGGTCTAGACGTTCGCGTGGGATTTCATCGTCCCATTGGCATTTGAGTAGCCATAATTGCTGCAGGAAGATCTTTGCTTTTATAACGACGGGGGTGGCCCAGCCGAAGGGGTCGAAGAAGTTAGCGATAGTCGACAGAATAGCGCGTTTAGTGCTGCCGGGCGAAGGGGGGACGGCTACGCGAAATTGAAAAACGTCAAGTGCGGGATTCCAGACAATGCCTAAAACTTTAATGTTCTCATTGTCCTGAAGGGTTTTGTGAATTGCGAGTCCGTGATCTGATGGGTCAATATCAGAGAGGAGATCCGGTGAGTTACTCGCCCATTTGCGGAGCCGGAAGCCGCCTTTGGCGAGCAGCGCGATTAATTGATTGCGCGTCTGACGGGCGAGAATAAGATCGTCTGCGCCGAAGGCGCAGTCATCGACATAAGTTTTTTCACGCAGAACCGGGATTACTAGAGGGAATTGAGCTCCGTGATCCTTGGCAAGTTGCTCTAAAACGCGGAGCGCAATGTATGCAGCGGCGGCGGTGCCGTATGTTACTGTGAGAAGGAGGTACTCGATTATCGGATCGAGCGGGGAGGAGCGCCAAAGAATTCGTTGGTAGTTGACATCGAGGGCATGGATGAGGATTTGCCGATACATCTTTGCGATGTCGGCTGTATAGACATATCGGTGTTGGCGCCATAGAATGATAACGGTAGCTAAATCCCGCTGAAGTTTCGGGCCGATCAGCAGGTGATCGTTCAGGGACGTGCCGTTCGTGGTGCGGCTAGATGCGTTGAAAACCACGCGCAAACGGGTAGTGGCACTGCTGTCACGCAAGACCGCGCGATGAGGTATGTAATACGATTGTGAGCTCTCGAGCGAGTTCAGAGGGGGGGCTCTAATCATATGACCGAGCCGCTCGTATTCAGCGAGAAAATCGCGGTATTCGGCCGCGAGGGTAGGGTCCCGTTGGAGACGGCCTTCCAAGCGAAGAAAGCTTGCGAGGGCTGCGCGGCGAGATTCACCTAAGACCGGAGTTCCGTTTTTGAATGGAAGTCTCACGATGTATCGCCCTTCAGGCGTGCGGGAATGTGTGGTTTGGAAATGCTCTTCGCATTGACGGTCCTCCGGGCTTAGATGAATCTCCGGAGGTATCTCCTCGAGTTCCCAGAACCGACGCAGAGCGCCGTCGAGATCCTCGTGGAGGGCGCCGTGATGCGCCGGAACCGAGTTCGGTTCGCTCGTTTGAGCGGGAGAGATAGGGCCGGAAATTATCCAGCCGAGAGTTGTATTTTGAGCCGTAGGCTCGTTGTCGGATCCCTTGCGAACACCTTCGAGGACGAGCATGCCGAATAAGTCGGCGCCGATGATCACGTCAATCGGATCCGAGCTCATGAGTGCATTATCAGCTAATTGGAGACCGGCTACGTGCTGCCAGTGGCGCGTGGTCGTGATCCGGCTAGGAACATATTTTGTTAGGGACCGAAGGATGAGCGCGGTGGACGAGTAGGCAGGGCCGTCGCTAAACGCTGGGGTTATCGTGATTTGAGCCGCATGGCGGACGGCGGACCGTGAGTCGCCTACTCCGGTGACGGAGACGGAGCGCTTTAATTTCGGTAAGCGTAGGCATTGAGCAAGCGATTCGGTTATCAAGGTCGTCACGGAACCCTGATCGAGGAGCGCGCGGACGATTACGTATCGACCGTGAGGGGAATACACCCGAACGCGAGCGGTCGCGAGCAAAATTCGGGAATTCGGCGCTACTATTTTGGAAACGAGATGCGACGCGGCTTCGCTGTCAATCGCATTGTGAGCTGGTATCGTAGCCGGCGTTGGCTCCGATTCGTGAGGCTTAGCGGAGTCCTCGATGTGTAACAGCGAGTGGTGTCGTTTATGACATTGTTTGCATGCATAAGAACTCGTGCAATCTTTGACTGAATGTTTCGTGCTGAGACAGTTCAGACAACGCCTATTTTTTCGAATGAAGTCGGAACGTTGGGATGGAGTCTGCTTTAAGAACGCGGGGCATTGGTATAGTAAATGATTCGTTTTGCACAGCGGACACGCAAGCGAAACGGGGGAAGCTGTGTGTGACGCGAGCGTTTTTCTTTTGGCGGATTCAAGCGGCTTTTCTTTTGGCGCAGATGGCGCAAGGGCGTCTAGGGCGCGAATGCGAGCTTCGAGAAATTGATCGAGCTCGTTATAAAGTGGATATTCCATTGAATCGCCAAGCTTGAGCTCCCAAGATTTACGCGTTGATTTGTCGAGTTTTTGAGCCACGAGGAAAACTAGCAGATCATCCCAATGCTCGACCTTTCGACCGAGGTTCTTAAGAGCTTGAATCGCCGCGTTCGTTTGATCGCGAAGATGGCGAAGATCCTTGGAGGTTTCGGAACTGACCGACGGTAGATTTAAGAGATTCTGCAAATGAACGGTGATAAGGCGCCGTTTGTTGTCATAACGGGACACGAGAATTTTCCACGCGACATCGAAATTCTGATCGGTGACCGCGAGATGGTCAAGCGCCTTACTTGCTTCTCCTTTTACACTTGCGCACAAGTAATGCATACGGTCTACGTTGGACAAATTAGGTTCGCTATGAACTAGAGATTGGAATCTATCGCGGAAACTTTCCCACTTATCTGTACTCCCGTCGAAGGTCGGCAGGCTGATCCTGGGAAGATGCGTCGTGGAACGGAACGCATCGGAGAGGCTGCTTCCGTCGCGTAGAGCACCGAGAGGGGAAGAATGACCCTCGTGACTGGCGAGGACGTCGGACATATAGTCGGCAGCTTCGTTGTAATAGTCCTCGCAGGCGATGAAGTAATTCTGAGTGAAGTATAGGTGCGATATTCTCAGCTTTTCGTCGGCGAGGAACGAGATTTTGCCATGGAGTTCCTGGCACTTGGCGAACGTCTCTTTTAGTGCTGCAAGACGCTGTCGTGTAACGGCCTGAGTCATCTTGGCTTTGCCGAGCTTTTTAAAGTTGGGCAACGCACGAGACACAGCGCTCATATACTGGTCTTGTATGACCAACAGCTCTTCAACCGAAGACATGGTGGAGACCGTGGCGAGCGTAGCGTTGCTTTGGTTTGAAAGTTAAAGCGGTATTTCTCCTCGGCGACGATCCGGCTCGAAGGACCAATGTTTGTTTTGCGGCTGATACAGTCTTATCAGAAGGCTCGCACGCCGAGGCGGAGTAACTTTCACACAACTTTTTATTCAACTCAACTTTATTAACTGGAGGCGAGCGGTTCGGCGCGTCACAAGCTCGAACACGGGGGCTACCATACGTTAGCGAAGGCTTGGATTTCGAGAAGTGTATAGCTCGGAATTCTGGTAGCTGACTGACTCGGAGCGTGGTGAGCGCGTACAGAGATGTGCGAATTTCGGCGATCACGCTGTCTATGCGTGAGCAATAACGGCGGAGGATAGTATCGATGTTTGACAATAACGCTTGGGGCGCGTGATCTTACGGGGGAAGAACTGTTGATGAGAATTGCGAAACATTGTTCATGGCACGGCGGTTCCCGAACAAATGTGTTCTGTTAACGGTAAACTAAAATACTCGGCAGCGAGAGAACGATACCGTATATACCCACACAGCACACTTTATCTGAGGGACGTCCTACAGACATCATTTTGGGATATCTCAATATCCGCAGGACATTCCAAAATGGTCTCAGATATCCGGTGGATATCCAGCAGATGCACAAGTGTCCGGCTATTTAGTATCTTGCAGACATCTTAGGTGACGTCCACAGGATATCTGAGGCAGACCGAAAAATGTCGCAAGATATTAATCACCAAAAAAAAATATATATATTCTGTCATTTAGTGGCTCCCGCTTGATTTTAGAGGAATTTCCTCTGAAATACGGTCTCAAGAAGATATTTTAAAAACTAGAGGAATATCCTCTAACCATGAGACACTAGACTTAAGATTGCAGTCCTCTTAATACTAGAGGACACTGATTTCCGATATTCACCTGGCATAAAAAAAAATTTTTTTTCGAAATTTTATTACTATTTTATTACTATTTTTAAGTAAATTTGTTTCTTAAGATGCAGTCTATGATTATAAATATTTTCTGGTATCTGAAAAAACACTTACCTTGGTGGGATTCGAACTCGGGACCTCTGGATCGTGAGCTAACTGCATTACGTGGTAGACTACTTCTTAATTTAATGTGAGTGTTATATATAGTCTAGATATGTCATAACCAGCGCAAATATATAATTTTTCAAAAATCATCTTAAGAAACAAATTTAGTTTAAAAAGAGTAATAAAATTTTGAATTGGATATATGATATAATATTTCTTAATGTCGGGTGAATGTCAGAAACCAGTGCCGGCTCATTATGAAATTTTGTGTTCGTAAATATATTTATGAAAAAAGTAATTTTTTGGCGACAATAACTGGCAATCGGCAATCAGAATTAACACTTTTCAACTAGCAGTTGCCATCGTTTGCGACGTATTGTAAAACCGGCTTTAACCAGTCAGTTATACACTTTTTGATTCCTTGTAGCGTTGCATCGTTATGCATCTGCATTTTGTAGTTGCTGAAAAATTTAAGTACACACACACACACACACACACACACACACACACACACACACGTTTTTCGTAACTAACGGATTAAATATAATAAATACAATACTTTCCAAAAAGTAGTGTTTCACATTTTTCAATCATAGATTTAATTATATAATTATGAAGTTAATTGGAAAATGATATTTGTAAGGTAATGACGTGCAAAAGATGTGCTATAATCTTTTAGTTTTAAGATATCTTATGCAAAGCATAATATATCCTAAAGGATATCCTTCAGAAGATCTCGTAAGATAGCTTATGCAAAGCCAACGGATATGACAGAATATTTAGATATCGTGAGATTATAATAGGATATCTCACGATATCTTATTGGAATATCCCGGGCAGAACCTGCTGGGATATCCGTGGGATTTGGAAATCTGGGACAATTTGGGATATCCCCAGGATACAGTGTGCTGTGTGGGTACATATAGACAGAGAGGAATAGAAAGGGAGGAGGAAGGAACAGTAGAGAAAGCAGGGAGCTACTAGGGTGGGAACAGATTAAGAACATGAAGATAAAACTAAATTACATTGAAAAAGAGACAAAATAAAGACAGAAATATATTGCATAAGGTTTTTTAATCAGATTTAAGTTTTATTCTTAAATTTATGTGACAGGTAACTTAAAATCATATAGCAGTAAATCATTACACGTAACATTAAACGTAAATCAACTTAGTTAACGAATAAACTTAGGTAATGAATAAATTTAGTTAACATAATAAACTAAAATCTTCTTATAAACGTCTTTGGTAATATATATTGCTTAGTACCATACTATATATGTATGTATATTTCTACATTGGAACATATATTATATTTCTATTAGAAAGGAAATAAACAAAAATTTACATGTCTTATTATAAAAATAAAATATTGCATGTATAACAAATCATAAGAAACTTTTACTAAATTACAATACTTTTAATCCCTCGCAGCAAAGCGCTGCCAGGGACTAAAAGTAGACAAAGCTATCTGTTTCGACTAGCGAACTTATTCCGGAAAAGGTGAAGAAGAAAGGGATTCAGATGCACACACTTATCGTGCTCGTAACGTTCTCAATGTATTTGGCGCCGACTGCTTCTTCTTTGGTACACTGTAGCCAACTTAAAACTAGGGACAAAATCTAGTGCGGATCTTTGCCCAATGAGGATCTTGCAGAGATCCAACATCCTGCCCCCCTTGGAAAGCGGAAGGTTTACAATACAATAGTTAAATAGTATAATAATACATGAAAGAGCGGATCTTATTAAGAATATCGCATCCCACACAGCACACTTTATCTGAGGGACGTCCTACAGACATCATTTTGGGATATCGCAATAACCGCAGGACATCCCAAAATGATCTCAGATATCCGGTGGATATCCAATGGATGCACAAGTGTCCGGCTATTTAGTATCTTGTAGACATCTTAGATGACGTCCACAGGATATCTGAGGCAGATCGAAAAATATCGCAAGATATTAATTAACTCCCAAAAAAATATTCTATCGTTTAGTGGCACCCGCTTGATTTTAGAGGATTTTCCTCTGAAATACGGTCTCAAGAAAATATTTTAAAATCTAGAGGAATATCCTCTAACCATGAGACACTAGACTTAAGATTGCAGTCCTCTTAATGCTAGAGGACTGACACTGATTTCCGATATTCACCTGACATAAAAAAAAAATTATTTATTTCGAAATTTTATTACCATTTTTTAAGTAAATTTGTTTCTTAAAATGCAGTCTATGATTATAAATATTTTCTGGTATCTGAAAAAACACTCACCTTGGTGGGATTCGAACTCGGGACCTCTGGATCGTGAGCCAACTGCCTTACGTGGTAGACTACTTCTTAATTTAATGTGAGCGTTATATATAGTCTACATATGTCATAACCAGCGCAAATATATAATTTTTCAAAAATCATCTTAAGAAACAAATTTAGTTTAAAAAGAGTAATAAAATTTTAAATTGGATATATGATATAATATTTCTTAATGTCGGGTGAATGTCAGAAACCAGTGCCGGCTTATTATGAAATTTTGTGTTCGTAAATATATTTATGAAAAAAGTATATTTATAAAGTTAAAACATTCTTATCAAATTCTTACAAGGGCTTTATTAGACAAAAATAAGGAAACCTTTCTTATGGAATCCCTACCCACACAGCACACGATGTCCATTGGACGTCTAAGGACGTCCATTGGACGTCCTGGTCGTCCAGTCGACGTCTATGGACGTCCAATGGACATCGTGTACTGTGTGAGTAATAAATAATGATCGGGACCTTATCCGGTTAGCCCTAATAAAGAAGTATTTATGAAGTTAAAACATCCTTATCAAATCCTTACAAAGGCCTCACTACAGAAAAATAAGGAAACCTTTCTTATGGAATCCCTAGTAAATAATGATCGGGACCTCATCATGTTAAAATAAGGAAATCTTTCTTATGGTATCCCTAATAAGTATGATCGGGGCCTTATGTTATGTAAGGCCATCCCTAACAAATTTCTACACGGGAATATCTTGCATATCCTCTAATTTTAAGAGGCTATTTGGATTATTATAGTAGAATTTGCTATAGAGAAATTTACTCTTGATTATAGCTTACGCATCCACTCTTTTATAAAGTAATACGTATTACTTAAAGAAAAATATTCTTCTTGTAACATTTTTGCTTAGAGGAAGTGCTAAGAGAAATTCCCCACTTATCAGTAGAATATTTTTTTTTGAGTGAAGGATATCCTTCAGAAGATCTCGTAAGATAGCTTATGCAAAGCCAACGGATATGACAGAATATTTAGATATCGTGAGATTATAATAGGATATCTCATGATATCTTATTAGAATATCTCGGGCAGAATCTGCTGGGATATCCGTGGGATCGTATTTGGAAATCTGGGACAATTTGGGATATCCCCAGGATACAGTGTGCTGTGTGGGATATATCAAAAGAAAACGAATGTCGCATGGTCGCATACATAAAGACGCATGTTTTGCGGGTAATACATAAAATAAAATTCTTCTTTAACATAAACGTAGGTAATACTTAGCTTACATGACCAGAAAATAAACTTATATAACTATATAAAGGGTTCGACTTATTCATATGACTCTATTCTCTTCGATAGGTAAGATACATATTTTAGATAAAGCTCGTTTTGTCATTCCTCGATTTGTGCGTATCGTGACTACCTTAGTCAGATTATCAAGCTCTGGGTGTACAGTTACTATCCTACCTAGAGGCCATGACATTGGAGGAGTATTTTCATTCTTGATAAGCACCATTGTGCCTTCCTTTATATTTGTCGTGTTGGAAAACTTCCACTTGACGCGTTGCTGGAGTTGAGCCACGTATTCTTTGGACCATCGTGTCCAGAAATTTTGCTTAATTTGAGTAAGCAACTGATATCTCGTTAAACGATTTGTAGGCAACTGAAGCTTACGGTGAGCATGCTCTTGGTAAATCACAATGCTTTGAGTGGTTTAAAAAATTCAAAAGTGGCGATTTTGACGTGAGAAACGAAGAACGTGGAAGACCACCGAAAAAGTTTGAAGACAGTGAATTGCAAGCATTGTTGGATGAGGATGACGCTCAAACGCAACAACAACTCGCGGATCAATTAAATGTGACACGAGAAGCCGTCTCTATGTATTTTCTATACAAAAATTCCGGTTTCATATTTACAGACCTGGTATTTGCGTTAAGATCGTGTATAATTCCTTAAAACTTAATATAGTTGTACCGATAATCTTTCGCATATGATTTTTCGCTAGCTTAACTGAGGATTCCCACACTCCACCCATGTGCGGGGCGTAAGGGGGGATAAATTTCCACTCTATAAACTGTTCCGCTAGGAATTCGTGTATTTGTGTCTGCGTAGACTGTTTGAGTAAATAATCTTTTAAATCCATTAAGTGATTGTTAGCACCTGTGAAGGTGGTACCATTGTCTGAATATAAAATAGAACATTTTCCTCTACGAGCAATAAAGCGTTTTATCGCGTTGAGAAATGATGTTGTGCTTAAGTCGGATATCAATTCAAGATGTATTGCCTTTGTCGACAAACATACAAACAAGGACAGATACGCTTTACCGGTTTTATTTCGCGAGATTTTTACGTTAAAGGGACCGGCGTAGTCTACTCCAGTGTTTAAAAATGGCCTGGCTGGTGTCACGAGGACTGAAGGCAAACTTCCCATCAGCTGAGTTGCTATTATAGATTTCGTGCGAAAGCAAACAATATAGTTTCTTAAAGTACGACGTACCGTGTTTCTGCCATCCAATGGCCAATACTTATCGCGCATGGTGGCTAAAATTAATTGAGGTCCTGCGTGCAAGTTTTTATAATGAATGTCCTTAACTATTAGATTTGTAAGATGACTTTTGCTCGGTAAGATAATCGGATGCTTTTGAGCATATTCTATTAGTGCGCGATGGAGCCTTCCCCCCACACGAATGAGCCCATCCGAATCTAAGAAGGGATGCAATGTTATTAATTTACTTTTAGAATCTAATCGCGACTGTTTATGAAGGTCATGTAAATCTTGTGGGAATTCATTTGCTTGGCATATTTTAATAATCGCAGTTATTGCTTTGTTAATTTCGTTAACTGTTAAAGCTCCGTTTATTTTTACGGCATTCTTTGAAGCATTATTCTTGAAGCGTAGGCAGTATGCTATTACGCGTTTTAATCTTATAAAAGATGAGAACCTTTCAATGATTGTGGGGTCCTGTGCGGCTGAGTAGTGTGTTAGTATTCTTGTTGCACGAACTTCAGGTATGTCCTTTGCAGCATTTTCACACTCGTAGGGAGGCATCGCTGTGTTATGATGGAGGAACGCACAGTAGGGCCAAGTGAGTTTCCGCGCACAAACTACCTTTTAGACTGCAATTCTTGACCAAAATAATCGAAAATTTTTTTAAAATGTGCGTAATAAAATTCTCTAAAACTTTGTCGAACCCGATTTAAAAAAAAAATTGTTCATTGATAATCAACTGTCAAAGTTAATAAAAAATTGATGTGCAGACCAATCACCTTACCCCTGTCATCCATAAAACTGTTTATTTGGTCGGAAGAAATGCATAAACGGTTTTCGATGTCGCTGATTACGAATCTGAGGTCGAAATTAAGCAATTCAAAATGGCGGATACAATATGGCGGAATCAAATTGTAAAAATGTAGGACATCTTATAAAAATATATATCTGGGGGGTTTTCGAAGTAACTAATCACGAATCAGAGGTCGAAAGGAGGAGGATCCCTAAGGCCTGTTTTCGGCACCCTTCAAAATTGGACCAAAATGGCTGGAATCACTTCCTTATACCCTTGGAAGTAATATTTAGTCAATTCCAGCCTAAACGGAAGTATTTAGAGTGTATACTTCAAGTATACATGGTGCATCAGCGCGCCCGTATCAAGCATTTCTTTGGAAAACTAAGCGTTTTTGAGAAAAATGTTTCAGATAAAAGTTGTATGGTTTCAAAGGGGACATAAGATGGTGTCATTGGTTTGACCTTGGATAGTCATTTGAAGGTCACGTGAATGTCGATTTCAATGTTTTATATAGAACCCACTATTTTTACATATCTTGTAGCTTATCTCGAGAGCTTTCCAAAACACTTATAACTAAGTCATTTTTCATTAAGCACTTTGCGAGTTATGAGGCTTCTTACAGATAGATTTGTAGAAACGTTACTTAAGAAGATCCGAGATTGAAATCATATTATTTATTCTTGTTGGTTCTCCACACGTGAACAGTAAAATTGTAAACGTAATCTTCCTTTAAGAAGCCACGTAGAGTGGGGTGTTGGATTTACGTGAGTCTCCTTGCCTGTCACTTTTTGGGGTGCTTGATTAAAAAAGTGAGTTCCCTTGCTCTCACCTTTTGGGGTGTTTGATTAAGGTGAGTCCCCTTGCCTCTCACTTTTTGGGGTGCTTGATTAAGGTGAGTCCCCTTGCCTCTCACCTTTTGGGGTGCTTGGTTAAGGTGAGTCCCCTTGCCTCTCACCTTTTGGGGTGCTTGGTTAAGGTGAGTCCCCTTGCCTCTCACCTTTTGGGATGCTTGGTTAAGGTGAGTCCCCTTGCCTCTCACCTTTTGGGGTGCTTGGTTAAGGTGAGTCCCCTTGCCTCTCACCTTTTGGGGTGCTTGATTAAGGTGAGTCCCCTTGCCTCTCACCTTTTGGGGTGCTTGGTTAAGGTGAGTCCCCTTGCCTCTCACCTTTTGGGATGCTTGGTTAAGGTGAGTCCCCTTGCCTCTCACCTTTTGGGGTGCTTGGTTAAGGTGAGTCCCCTTGCCTCTCACCTTTTGGGGTGCTTGATTAAGGTGAGTCCCCTTGCCTCTCACCGGGGATAGTACGATTTCCGAGGCGCCCAGATTTGACTGTGGTTTCTGGTAGTATTTCTTACGCTGAACAAAAAATTATATAGGTCTTATAGGGCTAACTGCTCTGGTTTTCGAGATATACAGTGTTAAAGATAAAAATAAATAATATGAATTATTATACAGGGTGGGAGAAAAGTCTGGAAACGGTGAAATATCTCGAAAACAAGACATTTTAGGAAAAATGTTTTGTACATAAGTTGTAGGGCTTTAACAAATGCATCAAACGGTGGTACTTATTTGACTTTGAGCGTAAGTATGCAGGAGCTTTCAAGGTCAACTTTAAAATTTTAAATGGAACCCCCTATTTTTTATTGCATATTCTTATAGCTTATGTCGAGAGCTTTCCAAAACACTATAATAAAGTATTTTTTCATTAAGAACTTTTGGAATTATAAGGCTTGAAAGTTACAGTATTGTGACATAAAATACAAAATATCTTGTAAAACATTAAGTTTTCGGTAATGTTACTTTAATACTTTTATGCACAGAATAATGAGACGAATCAATTGATGAAAAAAAGACATAGTTCCTTTAAGAAAAAATATGTAATTTGCAACATGCATCTGCATACTCAAATAAGTGGAAAAACTTCCCGACTACCTTATCCAGAGCATTTGAGAGATGTTTTACTCTTAATAGGACCAAGTCCCCGACCGATAATTTAATCTTCGATTTACTTCCTTGTCTTTTACGATATTTGAAATTCTTTCTCATATTCTCTCTAGCCATTGTAATTAGGTACTCGTGCAAAGGTTTCTCGCTCTTGGGAAATTGGACGAGTTTGTGAATTTCATCCTGAACGGATTGACCGAATTGTAACTCATAAGGTGACACTCCCGTATTCTGGTGGGCTGTAATATTTAATATTTCCTCGATCTTCGGTACAAAATTAGCCCACTTTGTATGTTTTTCCGCGCATAACGTTCTAAATAATCGACCTAACTCGCGCATCACGCGTTCTGTTGGATTTGACTGGGTGTCTGATTGAACTATATAAAACTTTGATACCTTCAGCTTCGAGTCGCGTTTTCCATAATGCGGACGTGAATTGGCTACCGTGGTCTGACAGGATACGCTTTGGCTTTCCGAATTTTGGAATAAAAATATCCATAATTTTCTTTACACACATACGAACAGTTGTTTTTTTCATCGGATATAAATTCACGTATTTTGTAAAAGTATCTAACATAACAAATATATATTGCATCCCTCCGCGGGCCATCGGAAGGGGGCCATAAAAATCAACGGTGACCAATTCGTTCGGTCCTTTTGATTCAATAAAGTTATATTCTCCTTCCATTGATACCGTTAAATATTTTACTCGTTGACATATATCACAATGCAAGACAAACTTCTTTACTTGTACCGACATACCTCTCCAATAATAAAAATGTTTCAGATATGTGATGGTTTTATAGACACCCGGATGACCTAATTTAGCGTGTATCTGCTCTATCAACGATCGTTGCATTTTTTTTGGTATTACAATTCTCCAGTTCTTACTACTCCTTTCCCGATGAAAAAATATCTCGTTATGCACGACAAAATCAGCATTCCCCCCCTTCTCATCGGAAGCATCAATGTAACATCTTATTTTTGGATCATCACGCTGCAACTCGCTCAACGCCTTAATGCCTTAAGCGAAATTGGCATCATAATGGATCATGGCTATTACATTTAGCGATGTTTCCTCTTTATTATTTGCGGGAGAGAAACATTGATGCAACGATGAGATAACAATTTGTTCAAGGTCTTCTTCCGCAAACTTTCCTTCTGGATTTCGACTGAAAAAATCAGCCACGACGTTATCCACACCACGACAATACGTCACCGAAAAAGAGTATTGTTGCAACAACAACGTCCATCGCATAATTCTGCCACTCTGAAAAGCTGCGGATTGCAAAAACGTTAGACTCTTATGGTCCGTCACCACCTCAAAGTGCACACCCACCAAATGAACCCGGAACTTTTCCACCGAATATACAATCGCCAAGAGTTCCTTCTCCGTTGTGGTATATTTAGTCTCTGCGCGCGACAAGCATCGACTCACTAATCCAACTATACTGTAATTCCCTCCCCCATCGATCTGATACAATATTCCCGCGATACCGCGATCACTCGCGTCATAATATAATATTTCAGAAACATTTCTGCAAAATTCCATTTGAAATATTACACCTTTCATCAATATTTCAGAAATATTTCACGACCGTTTCTGCAACATTTCTGCAATGTTTCAATCGGCACAATTATTTCAAATGCAACTTTGCTGAAAGATTTCGGCAATATTTCGGTAATATTACTGAAATATTTCTGAAACATATCTACGAAATATTGCAGAAACACTTCAGAGATATTTCAAATACATTTTACACTGAAAAAAATGTTTTGTATTAGCAAACAAAATTTTGTTACTGACGCAAAAACTATTTGTTGATATGTGAAAAATGAAATATTTCGTTACCGGAACAAAAAAAATATATTAAGCCATGTGCGTATAGCCGCCGCGCGTTTGTCCGAACCGGTCACCCATCCAAGTAGTATACCGGCACCTCGTTGCTTGACATCGATGATCGAACAGGATAGTGATGATCCTCTGACTCTGACGCTTCTTTCTTTCTTATACTTGCTTATTTTGGTGAGCATAAAGCTATCGCATAACAATATTAACAATACAGATATACGAATAAATCTTTTTTGCCAGTCAGCGTCAAATATTATTTTATATTAAATATTATTAAATATTTTATATCTTATATTAAAAATGCCATATGACAAAATTTGGAATATCAGAAAATTCTTAATAAAAGAGAAAAAATGCAATAAAATGAAATAATTATATAATAATAAATTTAATTTTTTATAAGTTCTAAAGTAGGCGGCAGTGTGGTCTAGAGGTAGAGCGCCAGACTCGTAATCTGAAGAACCAGGTTCGAGTCCACTAGAGCATGTAAACATGGAATTTATTTTCCAAAAGCTGCGCCCTCCGTACAAGATAGGCTCTTGTGCGGAACAAACTGGGCTCCGTCTTTCGGAAAAGAGACATTAAGCCGTTGGTTCAAAGGGTTAAATGAGAGGTTAAGGGTAGTGATGGATGAAAATTGTAACCCTAAAGAGATCGATTAAAACTTCCATTTCATTATAAGTTCTAAAGTCTGCCAGCAACTTTTCAGAAATATTACAAATGCAATGTTGTATGTAAAACATTCAAAAATATATAACGCGTGCAATGTAAACGTAATAATAGTTTTATCATGTATCAGAAATGTTTCTAAACCATTACATCTGCAATATTTCTTCTGCAATATTGTAGAAATTCACTGCCTGCAATTTAATTTTTCATTACCTACGCAATCTTTCAGAAATTTTTCAAAAATACTTTAAATGCAATGTTGCGTTTGATACGTTACAGAAATATTATTCATGCAATGCAAACGTAATATTACTTTTATAATGTTTCAGAAATATTCCTGAAATGTTGCAACTGCTTCATTTTTTTGCAATATTACAGAAACTTTCAAATATTGTAAACAACTTTCTGAAAGATTTCAGAAATATTGTTAATGCAATATTATAAAAAACATGTTGCAGGTACATTTCTGAAATATTTCAGATGCATAGTTACAAATGAAATGTTAACGAAATATTTCTGCATCATTTCCGAATATTTCAATATTTCAGCAACATAACATGCCGAGTGGGTAGTGCACGGATCGAGATCAAACTTGGCCAGCATGTTCATCGTCGAAAAAGGGTTTTATTTTTATTTAAATGATCTGCAACACAATAAATTTAAGACGAGAATGATTAAGATTAATCGACTTGTTTCAATAATCTGCATTAAAAATGTACATTTTTAATATTATACTAAATCTAACGTATTCAATTATGTAGTTTCTTATAATGCTAAAATAAAAATAAATTAAATAAGGCATGTTAAAAGAGCTGTTTTTATTTATTAAAATTAAATGTATCGATAGGACAAACGAAACTTTAATGACATAAAATATCGTAGAAGAATATTAAACAAAGATACGAAGTTCTTCTTTTAATTCTAAATGCAAAATTCTGCACTTTTTGTCGCTGGTAGAAATTGCCTTGCCGGCGCCACGACACTTGTCAGCGCCATGCAAGTTTGCCACGCCACAGCCTTATCCTAAAAAACTGGAAAGAGCCATATCAGGGCCATGTCCGCGCCTAACATGGCATTTACATAAAATTGAATGGGCGCAGGTCTGGATTTAACTGAGTTTCTAATGCGGTCCACACTTGCGCCACATTAGATGCTGTCGAGATTCTTCTCTTTGGCTTCTAGATCGACTTTTTAGAAGCGATTAAGAAGTTGTGGACGTCGCGAGTCGCGAGTGCTGTGACAATTCTTTGTAAAATATGTTAACTTGGAATTGACACATACACATACACACGCACATATATATGTATAATATTCAGGACTATGATTTAACCTCAATTTTGAGGTTAAAGAAACAATAGTAATCCTTTGTGTAAAAAACGTTAATTACATATTGGATCTGTTTTCTATTGCTGCACTGGTTGCACTAGTTTAAGAACTGTACATACACTAACGACTAAACCTTGAGAATCTTATATGTACGTTTCTCTCGCATCAATGTAGTCTTAAAGTCTTAAGTCTTAAAGTCGTCCAAATAAGGTCTTTTTGTAATATAACTATTTTTACTTCTTAATATTGTATAATAAAGTAATAATAAAATAAAAACCACAAAATTAACTACAATATGTTTGTTTCGCAACTTTTTGATTGAAGTGGCGAATTTATGGTATAAGTGGATGTAGTTGCGTGTGATTATAGTTTTATGATAACTATTTCATGCAGTGTTATAGCTATCAAGAAGATTATCATTACAAGATTTTTGAACACTTTAAAGATGTACCTGTTATAGACAAGTACAGTTAATAAGGAAGCATCAGGATGAGAAGATCGTCACCGTCCACTGGATCATCGAAGTCAAGCAACACGGGCCCGGTACTGTACTAGGATGGGTGACCGCCTTGAGAGCGGCTATACGCACATGGCATGTAACGAAACAGTTAAAGAAACTTTTTTTTTTTTTTTTTTTTTTAGATAAAGAAGAAGAACATTTTTTTTATAAACGTTTATCAAGTAGACATTTTAACATTTTGATTTCATAAAAAACATTTCTAGAATGTTTTCCGGTATGTCGTATGTACCTTACTGCCGCCATGTTAGCGCCATGCCAACACCACATCAGATCTGTGGCGCTAGCGGGCAAAACGTGACGTTTCGCGGATGGCGCTTACCAGCGTGCCATGCCAGCTCCTGAAGTGGCAGTGTGGCACGCTGGTCAGTGCCATGCAAGCGCCCTGTCAAAATTTCTACCAGGGGTGCTAAAATGATAAATTAATAGTCTTTGCATTGAGTATTTATCCAGTAAAGAGAGAATTGCATCGCAGCACAAATAATTAGTTAAAAAGAGCAACAAAGGGGTGACGGCTGGTCTGGTGGGTAGAGCGCCAGATTCGTAATCCGAAGAACCGGGTTCGAATCCCGCTAGGCCACTGAGACGTTCTCTCAGCAAAAACGCCCCCCCCCATCTAGCGGAGATAGAAAGGAAGGTATTTAAGTATCCCTAGATGAAAAAACTGGGCTCCGTCTTTCGGAAGAGACGTTAAACCGTTGGTCCACAGAAGGGCTCGGATAGGGTTGGGTACGTCCCTTCAAAAACGCCCTTTAAGGCTCCTTGGGGTATATAAAGTAAAATTCTTTATCCTTTTTTAAAAAGAGCAACAAGAAGCGCTAGTTTTTGCCTTATCAATCGTCGCAGATTGATAAACTTCGAACGTTTTAAAAATATACAGTCGCGACATCATATTTCAAGGAAATCTTACATATGCCTACATTTGTTGCATATAATAATTCCAAAAAATGTTTCAATTTTGGTATTCAATCTTGCAAATTTTACAGAAATTTAGAAAACAAATTGTTTTATTTTATTATTGATACTCTATCTTAGATGATATAAAGATTTTCGTATAAAGAGAAAAATTATACAAAAAAATCTTTAATATTATAACCTTATTTGTTGTAATATTGTTTGATAAAAATAGATTATAAATACAGATCATATATACATAAAGAATCTAAGAAAAATTTAACTTTATGGAATTACTTTTCTGCTTTTTTATATACAAAAATTTTTTTAAAGAAAAATATAGATTTAATTTTTCACTAAATATAATTCGGCAATTTTTTTAGTAATGCTTCTAAAATTGTATATTTTTTAAATAAAATTGCGTATTCACAAAATTGATTAAATATAGTTGCTTTTATTAATACTTAAATTTTTATTTAAATAGAATATTTACTTACACACTGCTTTTTTATGAGTGGACATTGCATGTGTTAATTATATTTTTAATTAACTAGACATCACAGATGCGCGCTATTTAGCTTTAACATTACACACAACTGTCAAAATATACGATGACAGCTACTCATGAAGTAAGCGCCCCAGGTAGCACATATGGTCTTTTTGACGTCAATTTAAGGTCATTTTTCGTCCAAGAAGTCATACTGCATAACGAGTTACAGAATCGCGCTACTGGACCGGTTCCGTATACATAACGGATAATGGGCGAGCGGGCGGGAACCCAATTATTCCAAGTTGTAAAATATAGTACACTTCTTTTTCAAGCTTACCTATTTTTTCTACATGTGAAATATACAGTTAATAAGATTAAGTTCTATATCAATTGTTATTAAGAATTTGTTCCTTATTAACCGCACGTTTTGATATTGTAACTGACGAGTATGTACGCATTCTTTCATATTGTGTTTACATATAACTGATTAGTGTATAAATAATTTGTTTCTAAATAAATTGCAGGATTTTATTATGTAATATTATTGGTGCCACATTGGTGATATTTGTTGGTGCTCCAAGCGTATCTTTCAGTACAGTACAGACACATACACACACACAAAAGTGTGATATTGAAGCAATATTTTTAGAAATTGCTTACCTTTCATCTATGTTTGTTAATATCAAGGAACACTGGTGTAAATATTTGTCATATCAACATTTGAATAAATTTGACAGATATTAAAGCTCACAGGTGAGTTTAAATACCTAATCTTTTACATGAATGTATATATCCTATGCTTTGTTTTTACAGGCAAAATAATAAAAAAATAAGTATGGCTTATGCTGTTGTAGAATTTGATGAAAAACATGGCTGCTGTTAACAGTGCGTGGCTCACACCTTTAAAAAAGGAAGTTTTTTGGCCTCCTTATAAAGAACAAAAAAAAATTTGATAAGGCTTTGAAAACAGGGGAGCCAGTTGATACTGAGAAATGAACACTGCACAGCATTACGTGTATTTTTTACAGAAGTGGTAAGTTAAGTTATCCATATTTATTTATTTATTCTACATTTCTCTAAATTGCAGATGATCTTTTAAAAACGAGAGAGAAACTGAAACTATCACAAGTTATATCAAATTTGGAGAGTGAAGAAGTCACCTTTTTTCTATAGCATACGTCACGTTTACTATAGAAAATGCGGGCATATGGGCGTTACGGAACGCGCCTTGTATCTTACCTCAAACGTGGTGCGGAAATGGATACAACGCTCGACGTACACATTCGTCACTTTGTATTTCGCAAACGGTTCATTGTACGTGAAAAATGAATAGAACAATTTTTGTAGAGAATTTCATGATCTTTCTTTTTTGTAACCACCTTAATTGACCTCCGAGCCATACAAAATGAGATTTTCGCAAAAAACTGATTTTCGTGACCTTTGATCTTGAATAACTTTTTTAGCACACCCGGTATCGTTCTCGATTTTTAATATGTTATTTAAAACAACGAAATAAAGCGATTAAAAAAAAAGTTGTTAATTTTTTTGCACAGAAGTTATATTTTCGTCTAAAATGACTGGGCTATACCTGGGGCAGCAAGAGAATTAATCGGCATCGCGGAAAAGCGACAAAAATAAACTTCGATACATTCGAGTATCGACTTTACATGCCTTTCTTAGATATGATGATGAGATGAGATGAGATGATGAATAATGATGATGATGAAAAGCTTATTTTTATTTCCTATGAAAGAAGATGTTATTGTATATAATACGCAATTGACATATGACCATGTTCTTTTGTGTAAATCATTGCTATATTTAGAGACAAGAAGAAAAAAAGAGACACCGATTACTAAATCAATGCAAAGAGAATATGTACGTGTATATAAGCTTGATCAGTTGCATGAATCTGTCTTGATATACGTTCGTCGTACATCTGTTAAGACTGTTGTGTATTATTTAAATTCTAGAAAGTGTTACTTCGCAAAAGGAATTATTTTGGTTTAAAATATGTTTGCTGCTATTTTTGCTTTTGCACTTTTAATAATACATGCTGCGGCCCAAATATGTGAGTAAATGCGAAATACGTAGGATCTTTATCATCGCGCCCATTTGATTTATTCCATATTATCAGTGAAAATTAAGATGATTTTGTCGTGATTTTTTAAGGAGGTTGGTTGCCATCACGTTGCGGGGCAGGGGAAAGCCCATGTGTTTTTAAACACAAACTTGTGATTAGTTTGCGTGAACGAGTTTTAGCAAATGAATATGTGGAATGCATTTAGGGTAACTCCGGTATATACGCCGCACCTAAGGAAAACTTAATTTATTGAGTACTATTTATTATGTTTAAGGCAAATGAATTATATCAATAAAAACTTTATACTGTCTACTGATATAAAAAAATTAGAAATATTTATTCTTTGTATTTAACAAAAAAAACTTTTAAAGACCCTTGCCATTATCCCATAGAGGTGGGATAAATAATATTCATAAGTGGAATACGCCTTACAAAAAATTACAAGTAATGTTTATAAATGAGGCAATAAAATGTCATACTAAGTTATAAAATGTGTGTAAAAAGTTTATTAAGGTGTAAGAATGAGATAAACAAATTATAAAACTAAAAAATTTTAAAAAGTAAATAGACGAATGATAGATGCATCAAAGGTTATTGTTATATGATCCAAAAAAAGAAGAAAAAAGAACACATAGGAGATTTCGATTTTTACAGAGTGTTTGTACTACGGCATAAAATCCCGCACGCTAAAAATGCCATATATCCTAAACAGGTGGGATATACAAGATATCAAGCTAAACAAAGAATACAAGAGCTATGCACTTGTATTTTGCTGTATTCCACCCTTTACACTTATGTATCATGAAATAACCATTACCTTTTACATTCTTTACAATAATCATTTTACGTAGATCGCAACATATGATCGCGCTACTTACTACATTGAAAAATCGATTCAACTCACAACGGTTTCGTTAATATTAACAGTAAAAAACTGTAATTACAAAACAATACTAATATGGCATAAAGGCACATAACAGAATAATTGCGAGCAAGTACCTTCATTCCTTCTATTTTTTCTGACTTCAACGGCGTAAATACCGGAGTTACCCTATAATTAGTTGTTTCTTAAGGTTTTAAATTGTTGCTTGTACAATTAAAACCCAAGTACGTTATTATCCACGTTGAAATATGGCAATATGCTGATTTATTTTTACAATTTCTTGATAACTATGTAGACATATCATTTCAGTTTTCATAAAAGTCCTTCCTAAATATGTAAAAAATTATTTGTACCTATTTTCATTAAATTCTTATCATTTTTAATATGCTTTCAAGAGTTACATTATAGGTGTCGTAACATTTTTGTTATGTCGTCCGTGTATAAGAGAGAGATAAGAGTATAACTTCAATAATTAATTACTCGACAACCATGCAGACAATTGTCTTCAATTTTAGCATAGACGACAGATTCCCATAGACGAATATCCTCTGTAAATTTGAACTAATTCTTATCATTTTGACTTGAGCAACCACCCTCCTTAACCGGAACACTCTTGGTCCGCAACTAGGAAATTCGAATAATTAATAAAACATTTGTCAAATTAGGTAATTGATCTTAATGTAAAACGAAAGATTTAAACAACTCTAAGTAGTTGCAGTGAAAAATAATAATAATTATTATAATGTATAATACACTGGCAATGCAAACTGCATGCCTGGCATCATAGATAATATACCTTTTTTTAAACAGAATTAGGAGAGAGAGAGAGAGAGAGAGAGAGAGAGAGAGAGAGAGAGAGAGAGAGAGGAGGGAGGGAGGGAAAGATAGAGAAAGATTACGTAGAAGTAATAATGTGAAGGACGTGCGTGTGAAAAAAACTGAACGAAAATAAGCCATTCCCATTACAATCCTTGTGTATTTAATCAAAGCAACAGTAGCGATGTATTGACTTCGACATTTATTCTTTATCGAGCGTATCCATGTATTTTATGGAATAGCATGTACGAATACATGAGTTTATAGTGAATTTCCGCAATATAATAATTTATCTTACAGACTTGGCTTGTTGCGAGTGTTGTTGCTTGTAACAGGTTTGTTAACGTTAGCAAATTTAAAAAAATACAGAATTATATTCTAATATATTTAAACAGTACAATAGAAATGTTAAATAAAAGACGATATTAAGGAATCTTTTATTTTTATTTGTTTTATTATTAATTGTGCAACTCTCATAAACCATTATTTTATATGCATTTCCCCCTTTTTTCTTACTCTCGCTTTCCGTCGTCCGTCATTTTTTCCTTTTTCCTTTTTCCTGATTTGTCTTCTCTCTCTCTCTCTCTCTCTCTCTCTCTCTCTCTCTCTCTCTCTCTCTCTCTCTCTCTCTTTCCTAACGCTGTTAAAAAAAAGGTATATTAAATTTTAAAAAGGTAAAAAAATTTAATATTGACGCTACATTTGATATTAACGCTAGTTGACATTAACGTTATATAAACAAAAATTAAACTTATTAATTACGTCACAGATGCATATTATTTTGAAGTATATTTTATCTTTTTCCTATATTTATACTTATACCACTGGTTATTTCGTCTAAAAATGTTTACTTAAATAAAATAATGTAAATATTTACATTACAGCCTCATCCTTTTTTCCTGCGTGCAGCCGTAGAGATCCGAATATCGAGCAATGCATCCTGAACAACATGGACAATTTCAAGTATAAATTATGCGAAGGAATACCGGAATTGGACATTCCACCGAGTGATCCACTTATTGTTGATAAATTAGTCATTTCCGAAACGCCAAACATCAAATTATATAACAAAAACATGCAAATAAGAGGTTTCTGCGACTACAACGTAAGCTATTTTCATGCAGATATTGAAAATCTCCACTTCGATCTTGACCTTGTATTCAATCATATCCGAGTAAACACCACTTATGATTTCGATATACGTATACTGGTACCTATTGTACAAAAAGGACCCCTTTACATTACTGTAGGTATGTAAACAATAGTCGACTTTTTATTAAAATAAAGTAAACGTTTAAAATTTTATTTTAATACAAAAAATACATCTGATACAGTTTTTTTTTAAATTACCAAACTGTGTGTTCTTGTAGATGACATAGGAGCAAAAGTAAACTTGGATTTCAAAATAGTTACCAGAAATGGCAAGAGGTATACGTACTTGGCAAAGATGAAGTTAAACCTCGACATTAAAAACTACACAACTCAGTATGGCGCGGTCGGAGAACAATTTAATCAATTGCAGAAAATTATTCATAACTTTATAGGCCAGAATCAAGAAGAGATTATAAATAGTTTTAAACCGGCACTAGAAGAGGCAATCTCCAAACAAATTGTTTCGTCTACCAATGGCATAGTTAAACACTTTACTCTTGACCAACTTTTCACTGAATAAATTAAATTAAAATTTTAATACGCATTATTACAACATCGTTTTGTGCATTCTATAATTTGTTTAAAGATTAATTGAAAAATGAGTTTTTTTTTACAAAGTTTTAAACCTAGCTCGCCACACTCCGGTCCAGTGGATTGCTGAACGTTTTTCGGTTTTCTAGTTTTCACATAATAACGTAATTTTCTAAATTTTATATCATTTTCTTGACCTGATATTTTATCATAAACATTTTATTTAGAGTCTGTATTTCCAATTTCTACAGTACAAGTTTAAAAATATATTAATTAGAATAAAAATGACAATGTGACAAAATCGAGCGATCTCACGGACCGATTAAAATCGACGATGCAAACATAATTGCTCATAAGGGTAATGGAAACAGACATTATATAATAATTGCCATTAATTGCTGACACAGATTTATACTAAGTAATATTTACTTATACGGATAGTTCAACAATAGTTCAACAAAGAAAATGATATTCACTATCGTGTTACTTTGAACGTAACGCTTATGAGAATATTATGCTAAATTTTATTATTTATGTATTGACGACGTAGAGAGAATTACGTATAGTACCGGTCAAAAGTATTGCATCACTATATGGAAAGAGAAGTCTCTACGTCGTTTTCTCATAAGTATTACGTTCAAAGTAATACAATAGCGAATATAATTTTCTTTGTTGAACTATTGTTCTGTATAAGTCGTTACTTTAATGAAGAAAGACGTGCATAAATGTTATAAAATTTTATTTTAGCACTGTTTAGTACTGTTTAGTACTGTTTAGTACTGTTTAGTACTGTTTAGTACTGTTACTACTTTATGCTTTGATAGGAATACTTTGAGAAAAAAACAATGAACTTAATGATTTAATTGACTTTAAATAATTATCGTTGATGACAATTTGAAACAACGCAATTATATCATTAAAATGTTTGTTTTTTGAAAGTATTCCTATCAAAGCATAAACTAACCATACTAAAATAAAATTTTATAACATTTATGTATGTCTTTCTTCATTAAAGTAACGACTTCTCTTTCCATAAAAAATGCAATTCTTTTGACTGGTACTGTGTAAAGAAAAAGAACTAAATGGAAAGATAAATAAAGAAAAACTAAGATAAAATTATTTAGATTTACATGAAAAGACACTTTTTATGTTAAAGCATTGTCGTGTGACATATGTTACAAACATATTTGTAGCATAAAAATGGCACGCCAAGTGTTTTTTGTATAAATATAAATAATTTTTTTATCTTTTCTTGCTTGTATGTTTAAAATATGATACAAAGTTGAGAAATACCGTTGTTATAAAATGAAAATAATAACGATAACGAGTTACTTTTATTAATAAATCACGAGTAACGGTTACGAACTATATTTTAATAACATATATCCTACAACACAGCGATGTAACATGTAAAAAAAAGGTGCACAGGTATAATAAAAGAAACATGATTAAGAAAATCAGATGTTATTAATTTAATTTATCATATTCACTTGGCGCAAACATTCTGATATCATTGTTTTTATAGTAAAAAATACAAATGGAATTATAAAACCAAATTAGATCAGAATTTTTTAAAATAATATTTTGTACGGAGCGCATACACTTGCACTACCGTGTCTCTTGGTATCATTGTAAATTAATTAATAAATAAATTATAATTGCGTCTATAATTTAATTTAGTTTAAAATTGTAATATAAATCTTATTTAGTTTAATTTAGTTTAATTTAGTTTAAAACTATTTTTTATTTTTTTAAAACTGTAAAAATAACAAAAAATGAATTAATTCAAAAAATTAATTAATTAATCAATTAGTTAATTTAAAATAATTTACATTGCTTATATTTTATCTATTACTTTTTCGTTTACCAAAAGAGCTAAAAAATATAGTTGAATACCAAAAGATGGTAGCACTAACGTCGCTTTATGTGGCGGCAAGCCTAAACCCGATCGCGGAAATTCAAGGATAACAGCGTTGAATAATCACAATTTCTTTAGAACTTTAGAACAATTTCTGTAGAACTTTGTTACACTCTATGAGACAAAGGAATATCTATATATGACAAAAGACGTGTGCTTCCGTACAGGTATAGAAAAGAACGATAATGCTTCAGTAGTTTTTACTAAAGTTGGCCGCAGTGCTTGGTTTCTACACTTATCCCCAGTGAACTATATTTAAAAACAAAGAATTTTCCTGGCGGACAACCCTTCCCATCTGTATAGTTGGCATCAATTTTTTATATCAACTAGACATCACAGATGCTCGCTTCGCGCACGCTATTTAGCTTTAACATTATACTATTACTATTACACTATTAACCCCTTGATGCCTTGATACACACAACTGTCAAAATATACGATGACAGATGCTAATGAAGTAAGCACGACTAATCAGCATCGCGGAAAAACGGCAACAATTCAATCTCTTACATGCTTTTTTTAAGAGCGGATAATGGAAAGACTTTCTGATCGTACGCATTGATTAATCAGTTAACGTTCTTATGACATTTATTGCTATATATAAAAAGAAAAAAATTTTCGAACAGAATCATAATATAAAACTGATTATGGATAACTCACATATCAGGGTAACATTAATATCACGTTGTAAAGTACCAGTTCTCGTCCAGTCCTCGTCTAGAGCGAGTGCGCACGTGGATAGAGAGTATTAGATAGTAAAAGAGAATTGAAGAGAGCGAAGCAATATTCATAATTACTGAATACTGCAAGAAGAAGGAAAATTAACGTTGAGGGAAGAGGACGTAGAGAAAATAGACAAAGAAGACACCAGAAATGGTCAAAGAGAGGAACCTAACCTCTATAATGCAGAGGGCATAACAAGCAAACAGCAAAGTGATTCAATAAAATATACAAGAGTGCTGGACAGAGCGAGAAAAAGAAAGTACAGCGACACAAAGGAAACAGCAGAGGGCAATACAACCAAGAAAATGGCATATAAACTAGATACCAAAAATAGATTTTCATTGCTTGCTGAGAGGGATGAAGAACAGGATAGTGAGGATATGGACACGGAAGACAGAGGTAGTGAAGAAGACAATGTGCAAGAAGTTAAGACAAGGAAGCCGCCACCGCTAGTTGTACATGGCAGCGTTAAGGATCACAAAGGATTTGTAGCGAACTAATAAAGCAAATAGAGGAGAGTAAGTTCTACATGAAATATCGAGAAAATCACGTACAAGTGTTCGTGAGCAACAAAAAGACTATGACGAGCTAAGAAAAGTCTGGCAAAACAGAGAGGTAAAGTTCCACGGACAAGGACGAGAAAAGGAGAACATTTCGTGCTCAAGGACTTGCATAAACATGCAAACCAGAAGAAATCAAGGAAAACATGGAAGAACGTCTAATGGAAGAGCTAGGTTTAACAGTATACAATATTAGTATAATGAAAGGAACCATGAAACCAATCTATATGGTTTCACTGGAAACAATAAAGCTGGGTGCTCTCAAACAAAAAGTGCAGTACCTATGCTACACGAAGATGGATTGGGAGTATTATATTAACAAAAGAAGATTAGCCCAATGTCACAGGAATGGGGACATGCGACAATATAAATTGCTATGTGGATCCAGCGTGCCTGAAATGTGTAGATGATCATTTAACTAAAGACTGTATAAAACCCAAAAGCGAACCGGTAAAGTGCATAAACTGTAACAAAAATCATCCTGCTAATGCAACTATTTACGAAGTGTGCAAGAAGAGGCTAGAGTGGATTGAAAAGAAACGGACGGACCAAAACGAAAGGAAGCAGAAAGGATATGGACAGACAGCAACAGAAGGATCCAGACGTAAACGACCGGAAGCAATTTCCGGAACTGAGGACAACATCGGAGGCACGGTAAAAGGAAAGCTGGAAAGAAGATAATATAATATAGATAGTTATAGATGAAAAGTAATGCAAAGGGATACAGGGCGAATTAGGTACGATAGCAAAACAGATAATGACTTTAATGATTTTCTAAGATTAATGGAAGAATTCAAAAAATTAAATAAGCATATCAATATTAAAATGATGTTAAAAACAATGAAAACCATCAATGAAAGGATGGAAGCATGTAACAGTCAAATAGAAAAATTCCAGGTTGAATTTTACCAGACATTAAAATCATCGTTATGCGTAAAATAAAAATCTGTACTTGGAACGCGAACGGAGTTAGGCATAAAACATGTGAACTCAGAATTTTTAAGCAGAAATAAGATAGATACCATACTTATTAATGAAACAAAATTAAGTGCTAATGATAAAAGGTTAAGAAACTATATACATGCGAAAGATATAATAGGCATAAGGCGGCAGGAGGAGTTATGATATTAGTAAAGAAAAATGTCCCTTATATAAGGTAATCAAAATTAAGTCATGCGTAATAGAAAATGTATGTATTATGCTTGCTAATGGTGTACATGTAGTTGCGGCATATAATAGACCATCTATCCGTTACACCAAAAAAGATATTGAAGTATTACTAAATGTAGCTAACAAGGTAATAATTGCAGGGGATCTCAATTCTAGACATAAACCTTGGAATTGCCCTTATGAAAAAGTACACTCAACTTTGATGGTTAACACCCAAAGTTAAGTGTTAACACTAAACTTACGCGAGTTGACACTCAAATTTTGGCGTAAGTTTAGTGTTTGCCATCAAAGTTAAGTGTCAACTCTTAAATTTAGGTGTAGATTGAGTGTTGACCATTAAGGTTTAGGTAAGTTGTGGGTTTAATCCTCAATGATGAGTGTATATTAGGAGTTTATTCTCAATGATAAGTGTAGGTTAGGGATTAAGCCTTAATGTTTAGTGTAGGTTGGAGATTGATCCTCATCGTTGGATGTTGGTTTGGTGTTAACAGGGTGTTAACCTTTAATGTTCTATGTTGATTTAATCAGTGTCGCTATGATCCCTTTATCGTTGGGTGTCGTTTAAATGTTATTGTGTTAATCTTCGTTAAGTGTCAATTGACGGCCCTTATTATTATTATTAATCGAGTATTGATAATATAGTTAATTTACTCCGTGAACATATATGCACACACATACATAAAGAATAGATTTTTTTTAGATTTATGTTTTTTTAAATTTAATTCTTAATTATTTTTCAATTCATTAAATAAATTCTTTATTTTGTCAGGTAGCGTCTTTAGGCGTTCCCATGCATGCTGTTAACGTTATTATATTAATATTATATTATGTTAAATATACGAATTTTATATTAATAATTATTGTACATTAATTGTAATTGCATTATTATTTTTAATATTTACCAGTTATTATCAATACACGATTTTTGAACGCTATAAAGATATGTTATATAGGACCCTTATAGAAATTTAATACTGTAAGTGATTTTTTGGCTAGTAATTAATCACTTAAAAGCACTATTAAAAGCACTGTTAATAGTGCACTATTAAAAGCACTGTTAATAGTGCTTTTAATAGTGCTTTTAAATGATTAATCACTAGCCAAAAAATCACTTACAGTATTATATTTCTATAAGGGGAGTATAAGCAACAAGGGAGCGTCAGAATCAAAGGATCGCCACTAGGGCTGTTACTTTTGACAACTTCGAAGCTTCGAAGCTTCGAAAGAATTCGAAGCTTCGAAGGCAACTTCGAACCTTCGAAGCTTCGAAGCTTCGAAGTTCGAAATTAAATTCGAAGCTTCGAAGCTTCGAAGTTTCGAACAATATATTTGTGCGAATGTCGAATTCATTTAAAGGACGCTAAAAATATTGTAAAAAAAAGAATTAGTTAATATTTATGCTAAAAAAATGTATAATTATTCCTAAATTACAATCTTGTAATATTATAACATGAATTATTACATACTAGCTTTTCGGCCCGCGCTTCGCGCGGGCCTCAAAGCTAGCGCGTGGGCCGAAAAGCTAGGAAACTATATATAGATCTATATATAAACATAGATCTATCTGTATATATATAGATATATATATATATTGATATAATTCAAAAAATATATATATATATATATATATATATATAACTAATTTTTAATTTAAATCTGCATATAAAAGAATTTTTTCAATTATGTCGAGTTGAAGTTCATATTTCATTATCTTAACTTTAACATTTTCTCTTTTGGTTGCTTTAAGCACTGATTTAAATACAAATTACAAACGTTATAAATATTTTACTTGGGAAGCGCGGGCGAAAAATCGATTACCCTTCCCCCAAACTCACCCATTAATTAGGAGCATCAATAGAACCAATATAATTGAGACTTTAAAAAATAATGTTTTAGGGTAATAAAAAAGTCTGTAGTTAGAAAATTGCGCATTGCTTCCTCATAGCTTTTAAGTGTGCAAGTAGAAACTTGCCCATCGTTTCCTCATAGCTTTAAATTATGCAATTTTCTACTTTCACACATATAAGCAATTTGCAAGTTTCTACTTGCAGACCTAAAAGCTATGAGGAAGCAATCTGCAATTTTCTACTTGCACACTTCGTTATTATTCTAAAACATCATTTTTTTGAATTCTCAATTATTGAGACTTGAGATGTTCTACCTCTCCCCCTTAGAAAGAGATGAATAGTGAGTAAACTTAGGTTTAAAGTTAACCGACGTTTGTAAAATCACGACAATAGATTTCCTCGTCACCTATGAGGTACTATTGTTGACTTTTTTTTGCTTATATGTGTGAAAGTAGAAAATTGCACAATTAAAAGCTATGAGAAAGCAATCTGCAATTTTCTACTTGCACACTTCTTTATTATCCTAAAACAACAATTTTTTGAATTCTCAATTATTGAGACTTGAGATGTTCTACCTCTCCCCCTTAGAAAAAGATGAATAGTGAGTAAACCTAGGTTTAAAGTTAACCGACGTTTGTAAAATCGCGACAATAGATTTCCTCGTCACCCATGAGGTACTATTGTTGACGCGTTTTTTTTTTTAAGGAAAAATTTCGGTACCGGTTTTCAGAAAATCGAAAATTTCGGTACCAGTTTCCAAAAAAATCGGTAACAAAAAATTATACACTTTACAGCACTCCCCGGGAAATTCTACCCCTGTTTCATATACAATTCTTTGAAATTTGGTCGATTATTTTCCGAATTCGGTCGATTATTTCCCGAAAAATTAGAAAAATTAAAAAAATCGGTTTCCAGAAAATCGGTAGCAAAAAACTATACACTTTATGGCACTCCCCGGGAAATTCTACCCCTATTTCATGTACCCTTGATAAAAATTCGGTCCACTAACGAATGAGTAGTTCGCGGACAGACGGACGGACGGACAGACAAACAGTCGGGTTTTATATTATAGTATGATTTAAAATAGAAATGTTTTAAATAAAAAATTAAGCCGTTCTTATTGAAACATGAAACGAGTTTTCGGAAATATTTCTTGTTTTGAAATTATCAAATAACGCATACTGCGATATTTGTCCTCAATATGCTATTGTTGTTTGAAGTATATCTATCACTTAGAAGATTAATATTGCAATTAGTATTTATATATCTTATTTAAAAAAATATATATTTATCAAGAATAGTTGTTGAGTTATTTATATTTGTTTATCGCATAATTCGTATGTGTACATATATATAGCGAGAATAGTGCGCGTTGGCTAATGTACAGATTTTAAGAGTGGAGATCGCTTTTAAACTTTCAAAAAATCAATTTTTTTAAAGATTGAACATTTTATAATATTTTTAAAATAATACGCTTGTTAAAATTTGAAACATTTACCAAGTTACAATATTTTATTACGTCAGAGATTTAAATTGTGTTATATACTGTCACTGAAACTTTAATCGCACGTTTTTCGAAATATTTTCGAAAATTCATCAAATTGGTGTATTAGTGTGCAACACATTTTGCTTTTAATCTGTACAAAAATTGTTAAGACAATTAACAATTAACAATTCTTTGAGAAAATTATTTTTAAACTAAATATAAAATAAAATAAAAAACTAAAATAAAAACTAAATAAAACTAAATAAAACTAAATATTTTTTGTCAAAAAAGATAAAAGTGCATGGCTTTATTACTCTAATAAAAATTTGTTTTGAAAAATAAAAACATTTGTCGAAACATTCTCAGAGGCCATGCAGCTCCGTTGTAGCGAAACGATATTGCCCGTAGTTGAAAAAATTCGCTTTGACGCAACGGATGTGGAGGTAGGGTTACGTACACAATATGATAACAACACTCGTGATATCAATAAGTATATATATTCGTTTAAAAGAAAAAAAACTTTGGGTATAATCGTTCGTCGAGAATATGCCGTGGCAGTAGGCGGAAACGAAGAGGAAGGTCCCCGAGTGCGCGTGCGCTTATCCAGTGTGTAGTGGCGCTCTTCCCCGAGTTCTCATCCTGCCATCTATGTAGTTGATTCCTAGGGGTTATTTCCACCGAGTTCCCATCCTGCCATCTATGTAATCCCCTAGTGATTGTTATCTCTAAGCTAGAACCTGTGAATATGAGATACTAATAGTATAAAATGATAAAGGCAACATCCACAATCCGCCCTCTTGGCTTTATCAATTCTTAATGCTCATAAACTTCTTTGCATTTTTGAGTAATGCTGGTCCACTCAACGGTTTCGTCAAACAATCTGCCGTCATTTCTTCATTTGGTACATGCTTTACATGAATCTTTTCTTCTTTTACAGCTTCTCTTATGTAGTGACATTTCCTGTTCAGCAGCTTAGATTTTGTTTTAAAATTACCTCCATTTGCCAGTCTTACAGCATTTAGATTGTCACATCTTAATTCTCTTGATAACTTCCCTGACATCTCAATTTCATTCAGTAATCTTGAAATCCATATTACTTCTTTCAGTCCTTCTATCATAGCTTCCAGTTCGCTTTCTGTCGATGATAATGCAACTGTTGATTGCTTTCTACTTTTCCAATGCACTAAATCTCCGTTTCTGTATATCAGCAGTCCAGTGAACGACTTTGCATCTTCTGTTCTGTCCCACGACGCATCAGCCTCGCATTCAACACTTCTGACTGTGTTTCTTCCAAATTCCAGTCGATAGTTAACAGTTCCTTTCAAATATCGTAGAATTCTCTTCAATGCCGACATGTGTACTTGTCTAGGTTCATTGTTAAATTGCGACAAACAACTCAGCGCAAAAGATAGATCTGGTCTCGTACACACGCTCAGGTACATCAATCGTCCGATTAATTCTTGATACACACGAACATCAGCATGTCCACTCTCATTACAATCTTCCATCTTCATATTCATGTCAATTGGCGATTTCACGGTGTTACAATCTTCCATGCCGTACATTTCAAGGAGTTTTTCTATGTATTCTTCTGATGCACATAAATTTTTCCATCTTCCTGATCTAATTGCATTCTTAGTACTGTTTTTGCTTCTCCAATATTTTTGATATCAATGTGTTGTTCAATCTTTTTCATGTAACTACTCTCAAATTCATCATCGCTTGATACTACTGCCATGTCATCAACATGGGTTCCAACTAATAAGAATTTATTCCCCTTTATAATAAAGAATAAGCATGGGTCTTCTTTAGACTGTTTCAACCCAATTTTTATTAGAACTTCTGTCATTAACTCGTTCCAACATCTTCCTGCTTTAAGACCATATATACTCCTTTTCAATTTACAGACTTCTTCTATATTTTCTTAAAATCCTTCAGGTAATTCCATGTAGATTTCTTCGTTAAGCGTACCGTGCAAAAATGCAGTTTTGACGTCGTAAATCTTTATCTTTCTTTTCTTCTCTGCAGCTATACTGAATAGTAGTCTTATCGTCTCTGTTCTCACTACCGGTGCGTTTCACCCAAACGTTTCTTCATAATCCATTCCTGGGCGTTGACCA
Source organism: Temnothorax rugatulus (assembly GCA_035220575.1). NCBI lineage: Eukaryota > Metazoa > Arthropoda > Insecta > Hymenoptera > Formicidae > Temnothorax > Temnothorax rugatulus. Next base: position 35,372 of record JASTWL010000393.1, on the reverse strand, counting down.
CAACCCAGTGCAACCAATCGTGCTTTGTATTTTCGCTGTCCTGTAGCTGGATCTTCCTTAATATTAAATATCCACTTAGATTTAATTATTCTTTTATCCTTAGGTCTTGATACGATATCCCACACTTTATGTTTTTCCATTGACGTTAATTCATCTTCAACGGCTTGTTTCCAGTATTTCCAATAGTCTGACTTCTTTGCTTCTCTGATGGTTTTTGGTATTTCTTCATCCATTGTTAACATAGCCGACTGCTTATCTCTTATTTTTTCCGACCTTTTAATGTTTCTCTGGCTTAATTCTCTTTCTTCTTCTTCACGTCTTAAGTTTCTTCACACTTCCATCACAGCTTTTGTTGTTCCCTTTGGTCTTCCTCTATTTCTTAATTCTATTGGCTGTTCATCAATCTCGCAGTTATCTTCATTTTCCTCTGCGTCTTCTGGATCATCATCTTGTGTAGAATTTTCTTCATTGGCTTCTTCATACTCGCTGCTATCTGTTTCAGTTCTTCCGTTTTCGTCATATTCTTCAATTTCATCTTGATCATCTATTGTATCATTTTTATTCTCTAATTCTAGATCCATTATTATTAATTTGTCATCAATTTTTCGATCTTCATTTGTCTCGTCGCTTATTAATTCGTATCCGTTTTTGCTTTCATCAAATTTTACATCACAGTCCGTTTTAATTCTTCCAGTTGCTGGAATGTACACCCTGTATGCATTATTAGTTGAATATCCAACAAACACTCCTTTAATCATCTTCGAGTCGAATTTCTTTCTTCGTTCTTCTTTATCCAACAGATATGCTATACAACCAAATCTTCTCATGTAGCCTATATTGGGCCTTCTTTCATTCCACATTTCATAGGGCGTCTTATTATGCACTGTCGATTTAGTTCGATTTCGGATATGTGCTGCAGTATATGCTGCTTCTCCCCAAAAGTCTAATGGTATTTTCGAGTCTGCTATCATTGTTCTGGTCATTTCTATTATAGTTTTGTTCGCTCTTTCCACCACACCATTGCATTGTGGCGTTCTTGCTGGGCTAAATTCGTGTTTAATGCCCTTTTTCTTCATCCAATCTTGTAAGTTCTTTCCTATAAATTCACCTCCATTATCTGATCTTATGGCCTTCAATTTCAGTTCGGACTGGTTCTCCTTCAAAATTATTAGCTCTTTCAATTTTTCTGCTGCTTCCCCTTTTTCTTTTAGCAGTTCTAAAAAAAATTACTCTTGAATAGTCATCCACGATAGTAAGTATGTAATTTTTATCGCCACGTGATGATGGTTTTATCGGTCCAATTAAATCTATATGCCATAGCTCCATTATTCTACTTGTTCTTATACCTGTTAATCTGGGATGTGTCTTTCGGCACATTTTACCTGCAACGCATGGCTCGCATTGTCCTTTTTCTTTGCTATTTTCTTTTATCCCAATAACAAGATCTTCTTTCTTCATATCTTCTATAATCCTCTTGCTCACGTGTCTGAGTCTTCTATGCCATATATCTATGTCTTCCATCGCCGCTGCTCCTTCATCAGTTATTATTGACGATCTCACATAGTACGCATTCTCTTTACGTACGGCCGTCATCTTTATATCGTTCTCATTCCTGTAAATGACAGCACCATGTTTATCAAATTTTACATTGTAACCATGATCAGTTATTTTCGCTACTGATAACAGATTTATGTTAATATCTGGGACGCACAATACATTTTCTAATCGTATTTTACCATCATTCGTATCTTGTTTCACAACAATTTCTCCTTTGCCATCAGAAATTAATCTCTTTCCTTTTTTATCCGCTAAGGAAATACTTCTTACGTCTTCCTCTAACTTATCGAACATAACCTTGCTGCCGGTCATGTGACTTGTCGCGCCCGAATCTAATAACCACTCGCAACTTTGAGAATCATTCTTGTTCTTTTCTTTAGTTTGTATTGTACTCACGTGTATCTCATCGCAAGCTGATAATACTGCCTCGTCCGAGGTTTTCATTGTTACCTCACTTTGTCCACGTCCTCGCAGGGTTGCCAGATGTTCTGGATGGGAGGTAGCCGATATCCTTTTGCGAAGTAGCCCAAAATCGCCATTTTGTATACCGACCAATCAGATTTTTGTCGCGCGTATGAAAACATACTATAAGAAATATATATCGTCGCGGAGCCTATAAATAGCAAACTTTATCCAGTTCAAATCGACATTCCTTGTAATTTATATCGGTTGAAAATATTTTATTTTATTCAATACCTACCAGCACATTTATCCTAAATCTATGCCTTTACATACATCTTCACATTTATCTTTATAATTATACCTAAATACAAAAGGAAGCAAATAGAAGATATCTCACATATTTATGTAGAAAATTATTTTATAAAACTAAAAATAGATATAAGAAAAATTATTTTATAGAACGAAATATCTAGATATTTAAAAAAATTTTTATAATTATTAGAAAGTTAATCTTTGTATATGTTATTCTAATCTTTAGTACTATATCTTTGGTACGATTTATATCGAAAGTATATACGTTTCATATTATACGATGTTATCGTCATCCTGTGCAAATAATGTCATCGTCTCATTTAGGCATTCTTCTGAGTCTTCTGACTCGTTTGCAGTTGAAGTTCCTGGAGTATTTTCAGTTATCGGTAGCTTAATATCGTACATTTTCGACGTAAATTTCTCATACATAAGATTAGATGGCACGAATCTTTGGCAGCAAATCTTTTTTGCATGAAAGTGCGTTCGTATTCTCAAGATGGCATCAAGCATCTTGAAATTTATTTTATTTCGCGGTTTCGTTTTAGTGGCATTCATCACCGAAAAAACTCGTTCGACTACTGCATTGCTAAATGGTAACGACAAAATTTTTAATGCGAATTTGGCCAATTTTTCGAATGGTTGATAACCTCTAGCATCTTTATATATACGAACATTAGACCAGAATGCGGTAGAACTTTTCATAACTTGGTCCGGAAAATGTGATGACCAATCGATGAAGGGAAATTTTCGCAATTGACTCTCTACCTCGGAAAGATCGGTCTGATTATCAAGCAAAACTATCGGCAAATCTTCGACAGATACTTTTTTTGTCGTGCTCAATACTGATTTCACGCACAGTTTCGTCGATGTCTTTAAGATTGACATGTTGCTCGGAATTCGTTTTAGAAGCTCTGTCAGTAGAGTAATTAAATACTGATAGCACCGAGCTTTGACATCGTCCAACTCTTCGGAGTTTAAGTTGTACGCTGTAGCCGCATTCTTGAACTCGATCCCGAAATCCACATTACTCAATGATTGCCGAGCCATCTCGTTATTTAATATAGAAAGCCCGGGAAAAAATATTCATATCTGATCATATATGATCATATATGAATGGCCATATATGGTCAGATATGGAAATTGGCCAGATCTGAGGATATATGATCTGGTATTATTGTATATGTTAATATCTGATCAGGTATGATCAGGTACGAACTATATATTTATCAGGTATAGACATATATATTTAAGTAAGTTTCAAAAAATTGTTATATATTTTCAAAAGTTATTTTTTAAGAGTGTGCCACTTTATTATAAAGGTAGACTCCACGATACAACTAATACAAAAATTGTGCCGCTCCATAGTGCGAAACAGCTAGTGTCGTGTCTTTTGATACCGTTCTTATAACACTGCTTGTCAAATTTTAAATACGAGAAACAGATCCCATCGAATGCCATCTATCGAATACTTTTGAGATGCAACATCTGATCTGATCATATATAATCTTATATGACTATATAGTTTCATATATGATTATATATGCTCTATACATGGGTATGTAAAACTTATATCTGTTCATATCTCATTTATATATGTTGATATACTGTCAGATATGAATATTTTTCCCGGACATTTTATTCGCGGATATAAAAGTCCGGGAAAAATATTCATATCTGACAGTATATCAACATATATAAATGAGATATGAACAGATATAAGTTTTACATGCCCATGTATAGAGCATATATAATCATATATGGTTATCTACCGCCATATATGATCAGATCTTGTGTCATGTATAATGTACGATGTGATCATATATGGCGATAGATAACCATATATGATTATATATGCTCTATACATGGGCATGTAAAATTTATATCTGTTCATATTTCATTTATATATGTTCATATACTGTCAGATATGAATATTTTTTCCGGACATTTTATATCATTATATCCCAATCTCGTCATATATAGACAGATCTGATCATGTTTCATATCATTTCCGGCCGTATATGAACATATACAATCATATACAGCATCGTGTCTTGTCATATATGATCATATACAGTGTCGATACAGTTATGTATGGCCACATATAATTATATCTGATAATACATGGCCGAACATTCTTTATATACGACCATGTGAGGCCAGATACGATTATGTATAGTGTCATATCTGCTACACATAATAATATGTCTGACCATATATGAACTTATATGATCAGATCTTGTGTCATGTATAATGTACGATCTGATCATATATGGCGATAGATAACCATATATGATTATATATGCTTTATATATGGGCATGTAAAACTTATATCTGTTCATATCTCATTTATATATGATCATATATATATCATATATGTTTATATATGTTCATATATTGTCAGATATGAATATTTTTTCCCGGGATGCTTCTTCGATGCAATTGAATTTCGCTTCGGTCTTAATCGCGTTTGCCATGAAAAGTGGTTTAATAATGCGAGTAGCAACTGACAGTACGAGCGCCGTCAAGGATTCATACGCCATTGTAATCTCTTGTTGCGTACTTTGAAATAAAATGTTTGCTTCGTTAACTTCATACAAAATCGACTTCAGGAAGATTAGATACAGGTGATTTGCCGGGTCCTTGTACATGCTGCATAATGTTCTCGCGGTATAGCATTTCTCTTTTCCTGCGGCTATTACTTCAAAATGCGTTTTCAGCTCCATCCATTGATATAATATCCGTTTTACTGCTCCTTCCCACGCTAGCCAACGGGTTGCAGATAACTGTACGAGATTAAGAAGCGCTTTGTTATGATCATTGATCAAGTTGAACAAATCTGCATAGTGAGCACGTCTCAACGGACTGTTCGCGAACCAATTTCTCGTTTCTCGCACCAGGAACTCGAGAGATGAAGGCAATACTTCCGATGCTTTTGAACTGCATAGGTGCAGCGAATGGCAAATACATCGTACGTTCTGAAGCTGTGGCAATGGAACTCTTTCCCTCAGAAGAGTGAATAATGAGTGATTTTTACCGCACAAGTTACTGGCACCATCCGTGCCTATGCCTATTAAATTTTTTACAGGCAAATTCACTTCTTTCAAATAATTAACGAGACTATCGTATAAAGCGACTGCAGTCGTCTCGATTATCGGTATTATTCCTAGAAATTGTGTCACAATATCTCTCTGTATCAAATTAAAATACCTTATGCACACGGCCATATATTTTTTTACTGATATATCAGTTGATTCGTCTACAATTAATGAATAAGGCTCATTCCCTACATCTTCGACTAGCTCAATCAACAACGCCGGCGAAATAACATTAGATATCAGCTTAGAGCACTTGGTGCGATGCATACGTAACGACTCTAAAGTACTCTTCTTCCCGAGTTGTATAAGCAGATCGCTTAAATGATCTATACTGTTTACTGCATTGTGTGTAGCTACATATACTGCCAGTTTGAGATCCATTGCTTTATTTTCATTTGCAACAACGTCAATACCGCAATTATTTAATTTCTTTTGTTTGACCGTGAAGGTTGCCGCATTGTCCCGATGCATCTTCGTCTTACTATGCTTCTCGAGATCATTTTTTTGAGCACGTAGTCCTGTCTTGCAAATTTTGCAATACGCTTCGGTAGTTGCATTAGGATCATCATTGCGCTGCAGCCATCCTATAAAATAATCCGAAAGCTCGCTATATACAAATAATGTTTAAATGATTTGCATTCAGCTGTATATAGTCGCGTATAACAGCGAGTCATCATTTGAATTGTGCGACAAAAGCTGGATTCAGACAGGACGCATCAAGCATCAAGCAGCGAGCAGCAACCCAATCAGCGAGGTGATATCAGCAGTGGCGTAGAAAATATCGTCTCGCTGATTGGGTTGCTGCTCGCTGCTTGATGCTTGACGCGTCCTGTCTGAATCCAGCTAAAAACGGCGGTGCGTTTCCGAACTTTACCGAGAAAGGCGATTGAAGGCGGTTAAGTTCGGAACAACAATGGCTAACTGATACTTTTATTGACTGATATTTTTATACAATTTTCGAGTAATGATTTATCATGTATGATTATAAATTAGGTAATGATTATATATTAGGATTTTGTAAATAGCAAATATTGAAAAATTTAATCAGTACAAGTACATATAACGCAAAATTATAGGTTAAATCATATATGGATTATACCACTAAATTCCGGCAAGGCTTGCCATGCTGCTCTATATTTCTTGGCGTATTTGCCATACTTTCCCATTATTTATTCAAGACTCAGCTCATGTAAATACACAATAAATATAAGTCAGCTTCAGCTCAATTTTTTCCAAATAATTTCAAACGTGAAGAGTGACCACAGATTGCAAACACGTAAAACATAAATATCTAGACTCTAGACCACTTATCTGAAACTTATCGCGCCATAGACGCCAAAATGTATTAAGAGTTAAAAGTATTACATTGGCATGGATATTACCTAGATCGGTAACTTGGCAATAGACATGTCTCGTAACTAGATTTATAAAAATTAGAAAAAAAAATTCTTGTAAATTGCAAGAGCCTAAAATCGTTAGAGTAAGTTTCAGATAGCCCATTTGGGCGACAGGCGATTTCTTAGATTTTTCGATCGCCGTTTCGGCGGCGAGATAGCCCAAATGGCGATAAATCGCCCAATCTGGCAACCCTGCGTCCTCGTCCTTTTCCTCTCGCTCTTGAATTCCCTCTGAATCCTCTTCCTCGCGACGTACTTCTTCGTGGCTCTTTACAATCAGCTGCAATATGATTGTACCCTTGACAGTTGAAACATTTCTGTTTATTCCGACACTCACTCGATGTGTGGCCTCTCATTCCGCAATTGTAGCACGTCATGTCATTTCTTGGTTTTTCTCTTACTTTTCTCACATGTTCTTCTCTCGATGTCCTCTCTTCCTTTCTCTTGTCTCTTCTCAATTCTTCTTGTTTCAACGCGTACCGTATGTCATTGATGGTTATCTCTTTTTGGGTTTCTAACACTCGCACATTCTGGTCAAATTCTGATCTCAATCCTTTTATTATATACATCCTCAGCTCATAGTCTTCTATGTTTCTTCCAAGTTGCATGCACTGGTTTCTTAAGGCTTCTCCTCGGTTCATATATGCATCTATACTTTCGTCCTTTTTCATCCGTAGATTTGATAGTTCGCTCAGTGATCTGGCCTTTAACTGCTCTGTTTCCGCCGCCATATTATTCTTTATTAAGCTCCATAACTTGTCAGCACTCTTTTCGTGACTGTATTTCAGCAGTTGTGCTTTGCTCATTGTATTAATCATCACTGCACGTGCTGCGTGATTATCGTCGTCCCACTCATTCCAAAGTTTAAATTTCGCCGCGTAGTTTTCTACATCTTCTTCAGGCTTCTCGATTGGCTTCACATTAATCACTTTTTTCCAAAGCTTCTTCGCTCTCAGAATTCCCTCGATTTTTTCGCTCCATAGGAAATAGTTAGTGTCGTCAAGCGGTTCCACGCTCGCGAGGTTCCAATTTTCGGCCATCTTGTGCAACGGTACTTTTCTTTCTCTCACACAAGTTAATTCGTAACCCTTAATAGCACTTTCCAACCACGCTCTGCTACCAAATGTGGAGGTAGGGTTACGTACACAACATGATAACAACACTCGTGATATCAATAAGTATATATATTTGTTTAAAAGAAAAAAAAAACTTTGGGTATAATCGTTCGTCGAGAATATGCCGTGGCAGTAGGCGGAAACGAAGAGGAAGGTCCCCGAGTGCGCGTGCGCTTATCCAGTGTGTAGTGGCGCTCTTCCCCGAGTTCTCATCCTGCCATCTATGTAATCCCCTAGTGATTGTTATCTCTAAGCTAGAACCTGTGAATATGAGATACTAATAATATAAAATGATAAAGGCAACATCCACAACGGATGTCGCGGGAATACATAAATATTTCTTCGCCAACAGAGCCAACTGTGGAAATTTCTTTTTGTGTGATTTCCACCATTGAAAAGGATCCATATTGATGTCAATTTGTGGCTCACAAAGATACAGTTGGATCTGCTGAGCTGCCGAAGTTAAATGCGTGTTTTCGGGCTTTTTAAAAAGATAGTCTAGTACGCTATTTGACAAGGTTTGAGACGATTCGGATCCTGTTGGAATAAGAGACGTTGCTTCTAATTCAATCAGTTCTCTAATCGCGGCCCGTTGCAACATTGGCTCAGCCTGGAGATCTTTATGACGAGGATCTAAAAATGATGCTTTTTGACGAACTGATATATTTTCCTGTGACTCCATTTGGAAACGAATTGATAACGCCTCTGCTAACGTTTTTGACACGCCTTCAGTTCCACAAGGAAGATGATTAGCGATCACAGTTTGAATTACTGGACGTACCATTGATGCTGGAGCTCCGGATAGTACCGTAGCCCTTATAGAAATTTAATACTGTAAGTGATTTTTTGGCTAGTGATTAATCATTTAAAAGCACTATTAAAAGCACTATTAACAGTGCTTTTAATAGTGCTTTTAAGTGATTAATTACTAGCCAAAAAATCACTTACAGTATTAAATTTCTATAAGGGAGTTGCAACTTCAAGTGGTTTGAGAACTGGTATTAAATTTTCAAACATACTCCATTCATCTTTATTTATTTCTAAATTTTTAGCATGCAAAGGAGTTGTCACGGTTCGATCTCCAAGAACAGCTGTGATAGCGCTACGATTCTCTACAAGTCTTTCAGCCATAAGTAAGTCTGTATTCCATCGAGTACGAACACTTTGGATCAATTTTCGTTGAGGTAAGCCTAATTGTTCTTGTTTTTTTGCAAGAGCTTGTGAAGCAATGACGGAATGATGAAAATGGGAAACAATTTTACTTCCTTTAGCAAGCACGATGGAAATATTATTTTCCTTCAACGCATCTCTCACGGCTAAATTTATCGTGTGTGCTGCACAATTAGAGCTGGATCCGACGTTCATCATGCTGTTCACTGCGAGAACAATGTTGCTTGCATTATCATGAACAATGGATACAATTTTGGTGTCAATTTGCCATTCAGCAGCAACATTTTGTAAGCTGTCAGCTAAATTTTCCGCCATATGCCTTTCGCTAAGTTCTTGCATACTTAACGTGAATATTTGTGGCTCCCATACGTTATTTACGATGTGAGCATTCACATTTATATAACCTTCTTGAGATCGAGAAGTCCAACAGTCCGTGTCCAGAGCAATAAATTTGCACAAATCTAATGTACATTGGATCTTTGTTTTTACTTCATCTTCAAGAGCACGTAAATGGCGTAGCACTGTTTGACTGCATGGGCACTTGTATCCAGGCTCGATTTCTTTCATGAATGTTTTGAAAGCAGGACTAGAAGAAAAACTAAAAGGCAGTCGGTTAAATGCGATTAATTTAACTAGTGCCTGTGTAAATCTTCTCGCTGCGTTCCTTGCTAATAGATTTAATCCCACGTGCACGTTTTCGTAGTATAGTGGCCGAATCAGTGGAAGAAGATCCTTCGATTGGGTCATCTGTATCTGTGCTGTATTAAAAATAATATATTATATACATACACATGTGTATATGTATATATCTATCTATCTATCTATCTATCTATCTATCTATCTATCTATCTATCTATATATTACATATATATATATATATATATATATATATGTATATATACATGGCGTACATAAAAACGTTAAGTAATTAAATTGAAAACTAAATATTAATACCAATACTCACTGTTCTTTATAATCGTGCTGTTGTTACGTAGTACAGCATTTAAAAAGAGTACATGATTTAACGCCATCATCAAAGACATGTAAAATAACAGCACGATTTATTATATATATAACTGCTTGAATCAAGACGCTTGGTTATTCCGCACGATTAACCAGTCAATAGTCATCATATTTAAAATTGGCGCACTTTTGCATGCGCGTACGGCTACTGAGCATGCGCAACGAAGTCGGTGAGGAGGCCACTATTCTTCAGATTTACCATTTTTCGTTTTTAAGACTAATAATAAACCAACAAACGCTAAAATTAGACCAACAATCATCAGCAAACGATTACGCATCGATTAGGTTTTTTTTAAATTAAAAATAAAAATTTTCCGGCTAACTTAACGCTAATTTTTCTTTTTTAATTAAAAAAAAAAATTAAGAACCAACAAACGTTGCAATTAGGCCAACAATTACCAACAAACGACCAACAAACGATAAAAAAAAAAAAAAAAAAAAAAATTAATAAAGTCGAAGTTGACCGGCTAAGTTACCGGAGTTTAATTTCTCGGAGGTATCACAAAAAATATTAGAGCCAAGATCTTACAAGCTCGCCTTTTATCCTAGTGCGTAAGGATTTTTGTTTACGAGAAGGTACTGGCGCATGTATGCGCATGTTACTAGCGCTTGTTTGAGCGAAAATTTTCTAAGTCCCTTCACGACATGTTGCTTTCGCGCCGCGGTCGTTACCTCCGGCGCAGCCCGAGCAAAAGTTTTTTAAGTTCCCTCGCGGCGTATTGCTTTCGCGTCGCGGTCGTTACCTCCGGCGCGCACTGTAAATTCCCGAACAAAACTTGAAAAAAATTTTTTTTAAATTGTGAACACTTAACTATCAAAAATATTTAGTAAAATAGTCATACTTTTCATTCCTACATTAGAATTAACATAACGAGAAACAGATGTATAAAAAAAATTTATCAAAGTATACCGCTCAAACATTTTGTTGACTTCGTCAAGATGCACTATCTGATTCAGTTATAAGATACTTATTTAAATACGTTTACCTTGCAAATTAGGATTATAGTATCAAATTGGTATTACTATACTATATAATTTTTCCATATAGTTTATAAAAAATATGCACTTTCCGTTCTGTGTATTTTATTTTATTTTATTGAGAGTTTTAGTCAATAAATATGACATTTAATAAAGGTTTTAAAAAAATGCCCAGACTTGCCCGTTCTGTACCAAAAATTTTATAAAAGTATACTTCTAAAATTATTCATACTTGATAAATGTAAGTGCATCTAGGTGCTACTTTACAAAAAATATATTTATGAAGATGTTACATATCATAGGACAAATCATTTCAAGTATTTATTTGAAAAAGCTCTGTATAGTAATGAAAAATGTGTCAAATATATTTCTATATAAGAAATACTTGTTTCTACTTTGTTGTAAAAAAAGGAATTGCATAGGAAAATATTTCTTACTCTTACACCTATAACAGAGTTAAAATCATTTTCACTAGAAAAGAAGCAAAAGAGAGACAAATTATTACAAATTACATTATTAATGAAAAAAATAACTAAATTAATTTTGTATTTTTCTCCAAAATATTAATATTATAATAATAATAAACAGGGTGTCCTATCTTAAGGAGGTTGCAGCAGTTTGGTCAACCAAAGATTTTCGTTTGTAAAAAATATATATGATAGTATAGGATCTACCGCATGTGTGGAATAAATTTCAGATTTATTGACCATCCAGGAGCTGAGATATTACCCTGGTAAAAATTCCGGACAGAAACGGTCAGAACGCGCACCTATCTGTTTCTGTCAGCAAAATTGTGTGTTTCTATCCACGCAATTACGGGCAGATACGGTTAGGAACAGGTTACGCAATCTATCGGCTTCTGGCCGTAAAAGCGGATAGGTATGGCATGCATGGCTAACTGCATCTAACCGATTCCTATCGGAATGGAACTTATCCGTGTGTATCTGCATCCTGTCCGCATCACACTGCAAATACATAGACGTATTCTGTCAGTTTCTGACTGCAATTACGTGTACGCATTTTGTCCGGTTCTGATTGGAAATGCATCTATATCCATTCTGTCCGCTTTTAACGGCAATGGCGTATACGCAACCAGACTGCTTCTATCTGCACGTGCGTATACGCGTCCTGTCCGTCTCTACCTGGTAAAACGTAAACTTAACCTGTCCGTCTTTGACTGCAAATACGTATATGGATCCTGTCCGCTTTTAACGGCAATGGCGTATACGCATCCAGACTGCTTCTATCTGCACGTGCGTATACGCGTCCTGTCCGTCTCTACCTGGTAAAACGTAAACTTAACATGTCCGTCTTTGACTGCAAGTACGTATATGGATCCTGTCCGGTTTTGACTGAATTTGCGTATAGGTATCCTGTCTGTGTCAGTCTGCAATTACGTGTACCTATCTTGTTTGTTTCTGACTGCAAATACATTTATACCTATATTCTGTCCATTGGTAGCTGTAATTGTGTATATACGCACCATGTGCGTCTCTCCAGTATACATATACGTATGCGTATCCTGTCTGTCTCTAACTGCATTAATACGTAGCGTATCCTATCCGTGCCTGCGGCTGGGAATACCTCTTCTCATCCTTTCCGTATCCGAATACAATATTACGTAGGGTCGCATCCCGTTCACGTCGATCGGAAAATACGATCATCCTGCTCGTTGATGTATAACTATAAATGCTTAGATTAATCTTATACACCCGGATTTTATACTGCAAAGATACGAATAATACGAATACACTTTATCCGACTATTATTCCGACTATTATTAACTAAAATAAACGCATTCTATTTAACTGCACTTTCTTTGAAATGACTCATCAGAAATGCATCGTATAACATTTCCAAAATACCATTATGCAGAGCGGATGTGATTTCTAGGGCGGGTAGAGGGTAGTGATTCACGAGTAAAATATACTAATGAAAATAATTTGTATCGTTAAAAATGGAAGCAGGAGAGAGCAATAAAATATATCGTAGTTCGGCAACTCCCACTATCAAAAAGTGGCTGAGTCGTTTATTCTGCAATATTATAACTACGATATTTCATTTTTTAACGTTACGAATTATTTTCATTACGATATTTTTACTCCTATCACTACCATCTACCCGCCCTAGAAATCGCAGCCATATTATGCGCAGCAATACTCTTTTATTCGCAGAGACCACGGTCGGGCAACGACCGATTGACGCGTGGCTCAGTGCCTACGCGAATGATTCAAAACACCAAGGTCCGTGGTTCGAATCCGACAACCCGGCCTTCGTCCCATATGTGCTTCGTTAAGAAGTTTTTCCCGATTAAGATCCTTATGGATTAATGGTCTGCACGATTGGGAATCGGAAAGGGTTCACAATCTGCAAGGCTTAAGATTCGTAAAGGATCAAAAGATTGAGGCATTTTTGAGTTAAATGCCATACAACCTAAATTAAGGACCCTAGCGGTCGAATGGTTGACGGCACGTTAAATATTTCAGAGAAAAAAAAAGACTTTTTAGACTTTTTCTTATTTATATTTAACTTTTATTGTTATATTAAAATTATAATATTTAAAACATTATGATAATATTAATAAAATACGTATTTCTTGATGATGTCATGTTCATCTGAAACATTACAAAATATTGAAATTATTCAATGAACATTATAGATTATAATGTTCTACAGTGACATTATACATGTCATGTGCAAATCTAGAAATATTCTGGACGTATCACGCAGTAGGAAATTTAATTTCATAGTCTGATTACTGTATACAATTTCAAGAATTATTTATTTACAAATTGTGACTTTTATTATTAGCAAATGATGTAAATCGTTGTTCCTTTTTTTGGTTACATTATTGACATAATTTAGACACACTCTATAATGTGTGTTTTAAAGAATATTGTATTCACTGAATAAAAATAATTATTTGCGTTTGTTATATGCACTCTCACTCTCATAAATGACGTAAAATCTATTTAAATGACAAAGATAGCGCTAAAAGTTCGTTCGTCAAAGGCAGCGATCGAGAACCGCCTGCTGAAAACAACAGCGGTGGAGGACGGCACCTCCCCAGGCAGAAACTATGAAGCACCGTATAGCATCAATCCGAAATAACGTGACAAGGATTACGCAAATATGAATATTACTCACATATGAACTTGTTGCTATTAAGGAGATCTATGGTGCAGTTTGTTATCTACTCATTCGAGAAGATGATCGGCGGTTCTCAAGATCAAGCTGTACAGTGTTACAAATGAGCAACACTCTCACAAAGACATCACCTTGCTTAGTCTGAGAGGACCGAACGTTTGTACATATTTTCTATTACGTATATCATTAATCAATGCTAAGTAATTAAAAAATATGCACAAATTCCAAGATGTCATAGATCTCTTAACGCTATTTTTGTAGCATATTAAAAATTTTGTAGCCATTTAAGATTAATAATGAACTACATATATACAATTTATTTTTATTTCTAAATGAATTATAGTATATAACCGGCGTGATATGTCTGCGTGCATTATTTATCAAAATCGAAAATTGTAATAAACTAATTTTTCTTAAATAGGTAAGTGAATTTTCTCAGATTTAATATCAATCAATATCAATATCAAATTTGATACACCCTCTAATTTTTAAGAGAACTAATTATAAAAATGAAACTGAAAGTTACATGTTAAACCGTTAGTTTGTACGTATATTTTAAATGGCTGAGCTTTAATTTGGTTAACAACTTAACACGGGGGGTGTGATGGGGCGTAATGGGGTGGGGGAGATTCTGCAATTTGTATCGTTTCGATATATTTTGATATAGTGATATGATGATTAAAGGTTAGCATTTATTTGTCAAAATAATTTTTGTCGCGGCATATCGCCAGCGATATAAATGATACAACCAGCCTCCGGGACTGCCTTATCTATTAATACGGGTATTATACTTTAAAAAAGGTTAATAAAGTTAGAAAATAAAACTGTACCTTATCACTCAGTTCCCGTTCTCGCGGTCTCTTCTTTCTCATCGCTATTTGCGCAAATGTTTCTTTGCCTGTCATTGCATCCTAAAACATAATTACGAAAAAGAATAGCAATTAGCACGAATATGCGTATGTGGCATTTTATTTAGATAATTTATATGACAACAATATTCTAACAATGAATTGTGTTGTTTATAAATAAATAAGTTGTAATTATGCGAATTTTTATTTTAAGTAATACTTTACCGTCATCATCGTCTAAAAAGCTGTTCCGTTGTGACATCATCAAGTCGCTGCTGCTTGCAAGCACTATAATAATAAGATTTATACATATTGGTATGAATGGAACACTTCTGTAACCCAACTACGTAAAATATCATTACCTACGTTACTAATTAAGGCACATACATTGGTGATTTCTTTTTTAATTACATGTACTGAAACGAGCTAAACACGACTTTTCAAATTAAAACCACAAGTTTTTGGAAACTCAAAAGTTATTACAGATTTTTGCAAACTCAGAAGTTATTACAGATTTTTGAAAACTCACAAGCTATTACAGGATTTTCAAAATTTTCACTTTTTTTTACAAACTAATAAAATGCGGACCGAAACAGTTAGAGTTGTAACACGTAATTGCGGGTAGACGCAGTTAAGATTTCCCTCGGATGGTATGCGGACAGAAACAGTTAGAATTGTAACACGTAATTGCAGGTAAACGCAGTTAAGATTGGCCTCGGATAGGATGCGGGCAGAAACAGTTAGAGGTGTAACACGTAATTGCAGGTAGACGTAGTTAAGATTTTCCTCGGATAGGATGAGGGCAAAATCAGTTAGAATTGTAACACGTAATTGCAGATAGACGCAGTTAAGATTTGCCTCTGATAGGATGCGGACAGAAACAGTTAGAGTTGTAACACGAAATTGCAGACGGACGCAGTTAAGATTTCCCTCGGACAGTATGCGGACAAAATCAGTTAGAATTATAACACGTAATTGCAGGTAAACGCAGTTAAGACTTGCCTCTGATAGGATGCGGACAGAAACAGTTAGAGTTGTGACACGAAATTGCAGACAGACGCAGTTAAGATTTCCCTCGGACAGTATGCGGACAAAATCAGTTATAATTGTAACACGTAATTGCAGATAGACGCAGTTAATATTTGCCTCGGATAGGATGCGGGCAGAAACAGTTAGAGGTGTAACAATAATTGCAGGTAGACGCAGTTAAGATTTTCCTTGGATAGGATGAGGCCAAAACCAACGCAATTAATACGCTAACGCAAACGCTAGAACACAAGAAATATTCGGACCTAACGCGAATTACCTCTTAACGCACGTAAATCAACGCGAATAACATTCTAACGCATTTGCCATCACACGCGGAATCTCCAGCTCGACCGGGCGAATTGCGACGTACCGGGTAACGCGCGGTCGTGAACGCCAAGGTCGCGAGAAACGGCGTATTCGCGATAACGAGGTCGTCGTTAACGCGCCAACCTTGATCTTCAGAGGTGCGCTACAACGTTCCTACCGCGATTCTGCGGCCACGATACCATCCCGAGGCCCTTCGCTCTCGCTGTCGATCGCGCATTTACACTCGGTTTCCCGAACCATACATGTTGCGATATTATAAGAGTTATCCCGAGCGAGAGCGTGCACGGGAGGGCGGAGTCGTGGCTTTACATTTCGGTATTATGTGCTGGCAATCTCACCGGTATAATGCCTCCTCCTGGGCTCCTCGTCACCTCGTGCCACCAACTATCGCAAGGCAGGATGTAATCGGAGTGCCCGACTCGGGGCGGCTATCGCGGATCTCAAAAACACGTTTTACTACGCCGACGGACGACCAGAGAGTAAAACGCTAAATCCGCTCGATTGCGTAATCGATACGGTACCCTTTCCTTAGGGGCGCGCGGACCAATCGGGCGCGAGCTTGCAAGCCCGCGGTGTCCCGGCGCAAGGCTGCCGTTAAGAGATCCTTCGGGGACGTGCAACGGTCCCTCGGCGGCGTACAACTCCTCGAATTTTTGTCCTTGGCGGCGGACGGAACTTCGTTCGTGCCGGTGTACCTCCGGTTTGACCCTGGGGCGGTGGCCAGCCACCCCGTGGGTCGGTGTTTCGTGGAGATAATTTGCTGAAGCCGGATTTTTACCCAAGCGCATGGGGCCCCGCTATCGGCGGCCTCATCCGTCGCTGCCTCACGTGCCGCACGCCTGCCGCGTTGCTCTCGCCAGCCCTCGATCTCCGCTGCCTCCGCGTTTGCCACCCCTCCTCGGTCCTTGATCATAGACGCAGTTAAGATTTTCCTCTGATAGGATGCGGACAGAAATAGTTAGAGTTGTAACACGAAATTGCAGACAGACGCAGTTAAGATTTCCCTCGGACAGTATGCGGACAAAATCAGTTAGAATTATAACACGTAATTGCAGTTAGACGCAGTTAATATTTGCCTCGGATAGGATGCGGGCAGAAACAGTTAGAGGTGTAACACGTAATTGCAGGTAGACGCAGTTAAGATTGTCCTCGGATAGGATGCGGGCAAAACCAGTTAGAATTGTAACACGTAATTGCAGATAGACGCAGTTAAGATTTGCCTCTGATAGGATGCGGACAGAAACAGTTAGAGTTGTAACACGAAATTGCAGACAGACGCAGTTAAGATTTGCCTCTGATAGGATGCGGACAGAAACTGTTAGAGTTGTAACACGAAATTGCAGACAGACGCAGTTAAGATTTCTCTCGGACAGTATGCGGACAAAATCAGTTAGAATTATAACACGTAATTGCAGGTAGACGCAGTTAAGACTTGCCTCTGATAGAATGCGGACAGAAACAGTTAGAGTTGTAACACGAAATTGCAGACAGACGCAGTTAAGATTTCCCTCGGACAGTATGCGGACAAAATCAGTTAGAATTGTAACACGTAATTGCAGATAGACGTAGTTAATATTTGCCTCGGATAGGATGCGGGCAGAAACAGTTAGAGTTGTAACACGAAATTGCAGACAGACGCAGTTAAGATTTCCCTCGGACAGTATGCGGACAAAATCAGTTAGAATTGTAACACGTAATTGCAGTTAGACGCAGTTAATATTTGCCTCGGATAGGATGCGGGCAGAAACAGTTAGAATTGTAACACGTAATTGCAGATAGACGCAGTTAAGATTTGCCTCTGATAGGATGCGGACAGAAACAGTTAGAGTTGTAACACGAAATTGCAGATAGACGCAGTTAAGATTTGCCTCTGATAGGATGCGGACAGAAACAGTTAGAGTTGTAACACGTAATTGCAGACACTTACAGTTGAAAATGTTGCCTCGGATATGATGCGGAAAGAAGCGGATAGGATCTCATCACATTTTTCTATGTTACAACAGTTGTACGGTTAGAAACAGATGGGATTGGTATCCGAAAATATTTACTGCAGACAGAACAGACAGCTTACAGTTAGATACGGATAGAATTTCTATCCGTTTCTGTCCGTGTCTGTCCGGAATTTTTACCAGGGTAGCTTCCAAAAATACGTCGTTTTACATGGGGTTATATGGAGAAAGCGTTGGCGGTGATAATTGATCTCAATTTTCTTTAATATCTAGTAAAGATAAACGCTCAAAAAACGTGCCTACGCGTAGGGGAGACCGGGGCTAGACCGCTAGTTTTTTTTCGATGCCGATTTTTAACAACAAAATAAATAATTTAAGTTAAAATTGGTATACCACTGTAAAGAGTGAACCTTTAGCTACAAAATTTATACAGGAAATTTTTATCTGCGTCGCTTTGTTTAACCGGTATAGAGCAAAAACGACAACGGTGCAAAAATTGAAATCTCAAAAATGCCGGGGTTGAACCGTTACCCCCCCGGGGTAAATCCGTTACACTGCATTTTCAATACATATACGTACATCTAATCCTGAAAAATGATAGGATACATTTTAATAATTGTTTTTTAAGAGAAAAATAAAAATTTATTTCAAATTTTTATGCGAAACATTAAAAAATAATTGTTTTACCTATTCCATAAAACAATCAAGGCACGTGAATACAGATCCTGACAAGCGCACGCATGTGTTGTGTGCCCTACGCTCGCACGCAATGCACTGTTTCCCATATGCTCTGCTTGTCAACTTCTTTGAGCACATGCAGCACGTATTATCCAAGTCTTCGTCAGAATCCGACCGCTGCTGCTTCCTTGATTTCGATTTACGCCCACTGCTCGTCGAAGGCTGCGGTTCTGTTTGTGTGGCATTTTTTTTCAAGTCGTTCAACGTGCTTCTCCGGACATCGAATTGTTTTGCGGCTGCGGAAACGCTCATTTTATCTTTTCTCACCGCAAGAACTGCCTTCTTGAGTTGCTCCTTGTCGACGGGAGTCGTTTTGCGACGAAACGTGCGTACCATTTCCCTCCTATACAAACTGACGCACGTGCAAGGGAAGACAGAATCACGTTCGAGGGAAACCTAACCTGAAATCGCTGTGAGCTGAAGTCGTGCGCCCGGCACGCCACAGTGACGAGACTGGCGGACCAGCCCCGGGTGCTTACTGGCGGATAAGCCCCAAACATAAGTTTCAGGTTTGATCGCCCACGAAATATTAGACATCAACGATAATGAAAAAACTACACTGGATTCGTGTTCAGCATGCATTACTCTTTATAATCACTTACTTTGAGATTCGGTGATACAATAATATTCAAGATATTACAAAATTTCCACGCGCAGAAAATTTCACTTTCACCTTCCGAAAACACGTTTGCCCTCGTAAAAATCATAACACGGCAGGTAACCTGCCGAAACTCCGTTGGTCACATGGGTACCATAAGCAGCGTTTACAATGTTAATAGCGAGTTCGCACAATATACAGGTTCCGAGATATTTGATTTTGCGGATTTACCCCGTTAGCGGTCTAGCCCCGGTCTCCCCTACAGTAAATTAATGCGAACATTTAGAACGCAAAACAACACGTATTCACCACCTAATAACAAATATATTACGAGTTAAAGCGATTGAAATTAGACTGAAACAGCAGTTGATAGTTCGCGAGTAGGTAGATGTGGCAACGCAGCGTCGGCAATGTAACCCTAACCTTACCCAGAATGACAGAAAATTCACCGGCATGTTTACGTTTAGCAACTGCCGCTACGTGGCTCAACACAGAGGCGAGTACTGCTACCAACCCCGTAAAAGTGCAACGTTGCCAAGTTTCAATCGTATTTAATATAATCGACGGAAAGTTATTAAGAAATCGACAGCTTATGTAATTGTCAAGGGAGCTACCAGTAATAATCATTATTTCATTCTATCAACGGCAAATCATATATTCATGCCATTTTTATATTGAAATAATTAGCAATACCACAAGTTTTCAAGTTGGCATTGGCAAAAAACTGTTTCGTTTTTAGCTAATTAAAATATAAAGATGCATAATATGATACTTTTACTATACGTTTTATGCAATAGCAGCGTATGGAGAATAAAATGCTACCTAATACAGATTTTTTAATGACCTAATAAAAAACTTTTTTCTAAACCGTCAATTGACTCGACTGGACCGCTGCAACCTCCTTAATTGCTCATTTCGAATATCTTCTTGTACCTACCTTGAATAATTCTTGTACCTCTGGAAACATTTCTCTCTCTTTTGAATTTTTAAAATCGGTCTGAGGCTAGATATAAATGGATGATATTAAGGGGATGCTGGAGTAGTAGCAATTACCAACATTTTTTTTTTTTTGACACTTAACTTTGAATTGGCTTTACGGAATTGAAAAAAATTTTACAGGATTAAAGTACGCATAAAAACGGAGGGCGCTAGCGTTGATTTTACATCAAAAACAAAAAAAAAATAAAAAAATTATATGTATGACGTGACGACATTTGCTGCACATAAAAATTTAGACTTTGTACGTAAAATAAGCATACAGCGCCCTCAGAATTGCAAAAAAGAATAATGTTGTGCTTTCAGAAATGAGCTTAGAAGCTTTAGTATAAGAGAAAAGTGTCGTTGAAAATCTCATATGTATGTATGCGTGCGGAATAGTATTGCGTGTAGCGAGAGATGGCGCAGCAATCGAACAAGGACAGATGCCTCTCGTTAGACAAGGGCAGATATAGACCGGTAATATAGAAAATGATAGAAAACTAATTAGAACGGAATTAAAAATGTTCGACATTATCGACATCGAGGAAGTTCGGCCGTCGCTCTAGCATCCCCTTAATAAATGATGCAATAAATCTTCATTAATCATTTTTCTACTGATCTTTCTAGTATTCTCAAGGCGATATTTCCTAAACTGTTTATGTCTAGCCTCAAGATCCTCTTCGGTGAGCTGTCCTATTGGCATAATTGCATATTTTATAATTTCTGCACCATGGAACAGAATATTATGGACCTGGTATATAACACCATCCGTATTTATCAATAACAAATTTCGCTAAATTCTTAGCGTAATGATCGAATTTCTCTGGATTAATTTGTCGACCTGATGCGATAGCTTGTAAAAGGATCGTGAATTGCCGTACTATTTGTTCATTCAATCCGGTAATCTCTGCTGTTATTGAAGTCTTTTCGAAAAATTTTCTGACAGTATTGCCATCGTTTGTGCTACCAACACCCTGTTTTATTACATCGATTAATAATCCTAATTTTTGTCTAAATTCTCCTTGAATTTTCTTCTTACGAAATTTCTTCTGCATATCTCGGATCGACCATTTTTTAATTTCGAAATTATAAGAAATATGTAATAAAAATTTCATGCATCTAATCCATCCGTGAAGATTTGATAATTCAAATTTGTAATGCTCTACCTTAACATTCTTTTTACGAATAAGATCAAAATTATTCATGTCCTAAGGTTTTACGCCACAGATGAAATATTAGAGAATAAGCGCAAGAATAGTGTTACGCACCCGGGTTGTGATGGGTGCGGGAATTACGTGACAATTTTATGCTTGATATGCTTTATTTCGTTATACTTGCACAAAATATAGATTTCTTATGACGAGCGCGAACAAACGTGTCTTCTCTTCGCCCGCCATCTTACTTCACTCCTAACGCGACATCTCTACGCGCAGCCATCTACTACTAACATATCGCCCGCCTTGAAAGACCTGGCTTTCAACGAGATATTATAAGTATTTGTACTCTCAGGACTTATGCTAATCTTATTGCTACGCGTATATACAAACAAATAAAAGCTTATACATCAATAGGTAAAATACAGAGTTTCGCTACAGTACGTTGCACTATGCCTTTCGCAGTCTTTACGCTTACGACTCTGACCTTTCCATCACTGCCTTCATGGCATTCAGTTACACGCCCTAATGCCCATTGCATCGAGGGTGCATTATCATCTCGCAATAGCACCAATGTGCCTACCTTGATCGGGGAAACTTGATCTTCGCGATTCCATTTGAATCTCTGTTGGAGATTAGACAAATATTCTGTGGACCAACGAGTCCAAAACGTTTGAACTAATTTAGTGAGATATTGGAAACGCGTAAGACGATTGGAAGGAGTTTCAACAAAGTTCTGTTGTGGAATGGCGTTAAGAGGTTCCCCAATCAGGAAATGTCCTGGTGTTAACGCACGCAGATCCGTTGGATCGCTCGAAATTGGAGTAAGCGGTCGCGAGTTCAATACCGACTCTATTTGAGTAAGAATAGTGTACATCTCTTCAAACGTTAATAAAGCTTCGCCGAGTACGCGCCGCATATGCGCTTTGATAGATTTTATACCGGCCTCCCACAAGCCGCCCATATGGGGAGAGTATG
The DNA here is from genome assembly GCA_035220575.1 of Temnothorax rugatulus. Lineage (NCBI taxonomy): Eukaryota > Metazoa > Arthropoda > Insecta > Hymenoptera > Formicidae > Temnothorax > Temnothorax rugatulus. Next base: position 12,577 of record JASTWL010000393.1, on the reverse strand, counting down.
GAGGAATGAAATGCCACTGTATGGCGTGATCTGAACAATGTCGCTCAACAACCTCTTGATGATCGGACGTCGTGATTAGATCGTAAAACGCCGCTAACTCGTTTTTAGCGCCCTTAAAATTACTACCGTTGTCGGAATAAATATGTGCACACTTGCCGCGCCGCGCAATAAATCGCTTAAGTGCATTAAGAAATGCCGGAGTGCTTAGATCGGAAACTAATTCAATATGTATTGCTTTGGTAGACATACACACGAAAACACAGATGTACGCTTTACAAGTTTTGTTACGCGAAAGTTTTAAGTTGAACGGGCCGCCGTAATCAACGCCTACGTTCACAAACGCGCGAGTATACGTTACGCGGTGTGCCGGTAATTCACCCATAAGGTGTCGTGCAGCATACGGTCGGGCTCTGAAGCAAATAATACATTTATGCAAAATCTTTCTGATAGCTGACCTAGCAGATAAGATCCAATAAGATTCTTGTAAGGTAGATAGCAATGCCTGTGCACCGAGATGCAAATTTCTATAGTGCTCATCGCGAATGATAAGATGGGTGACGTGATGATTAGAAGGCAAGACAATTGGGTGCTGACGCGAATACTCGATTTGTGCGTTCCTCAATCGTCCTCCCACTCGGATGATTCCTCCCTCGTCCAGAAAGGGATGCAGTGTCAGTAAACGACTGTCATGTCGAACACGTTTCTTGATATTTAGATCGTGGATCTCACGTGGAAAACAATGTGCTTGTACCAACTTAATGATCAGCCGCATCGCTTGATCCAGTTCGTTGACGCTCAATGGTCGTATCTGTCGCGTAGTACTTGATTTGATTGATTCTTTCCAACGTAAGCAATATGCAATAAATCGCTTCAGTCTAGAAAGAGATGAAAACCGACTGAGTATATCGTTATCTTCGAAGATTTGCGTGAACGTGGTGCTGGATGCTTTGGTCTCCGGAATCTCGCCGATTACCGGGGGAATCGCCTCGTGAAGATGCTCCGCAGGATCGCACAACCACTCAGGTCCTTCCCACCAGAGACGGAGATGCTTCAGTTGACTTGGGTTCACCCCTCGGGAGATAACGTCCGCTGGATTGTCCTCTGATTTTACATGATGCCACATGTCCTTTTCTGTTAATTGATGGATCTCCGTGATCCGATTGGCAACGAAGGTTTTGCGTTGATAAGGTTCGCCGTATATCCATGCTAGAACAATTTCTGAATCGCACCAATAAAAGCGAGCTTGAATGCTTAATGATAGCGTATCCATTACTAGCTTAACCAGTTTTGCTAGCAGAAGAGCTGCGAGGAGTTCCAGTCGAGGAACACAGATTGTTTTCAATGGCGCGACCTTTGACTTCGCGCATAAGAGCCGAATTGTAATCCTTCCTTGAGTATCGATCGATCGTGAGTATACGCAAGCCCCATAGGCTGCTTCCGATGCATCGGAGAACCCATGAAGTTCAATGCGCACGGGGTTTCCGCAGACAACCACTCGCGGGATAGAAATGTCGTTGATTGCAGGAAGCTGTTCGAGATAGTTGAGCCACTCAGAATGTAGGCTGTTAGGAAGTGATTCGTCCCATGTAAGATTTAACTGCCACATGCGTTGGAGCAAGATCTTCGCAGTTATAGTGACCGGTCCCACTAATCCCAATGGATCGAAGATCTGAGACGCAACCGATAGTACCTTGCGCTTTGTGACGCGACCCTCTGTGTTTCTGAAGGTCACTCGATATTGTAGTGTGTCCTTGCGGGAAGCCCACGAAAGACCGAGAGTTTTCACTTCGTCCCCGATGTTTAATAGTTGCGGAATCTCGTCTTCACTGGATGAGAGGAGAGTCGATTCGTTTGAGTTCCATTTGGCCAACGTGAAGCCTGCTGATCCCAATATTTCAATGAGATCTGTCTTCAGGGATCGAAGTGCGTTTATGTCATCATCGCCGGTGAGGAGATCATCTACGCAGAAATCCTCCAATATGACTTTACTCGCAATCGGATGAGATTGTTTCGCATCATGAGCTGCTTGCTGCATAGATCGAATTGCTAAGAATGCTGAGGCTGCTTCGCCATATGTAACTGTATTTAGTAAGTAATCCAGTAATGGTAAACTGCTGGCTGGTCTCCACACGATTCGCTGCAAATTTCTCTGCTCCTTGGTAACCTCGACTTGTCTGTACATCTTCACGATGTCAGCTGTTAGTACAAATTGGCGTTGTCGGAATCGCAGCACGATTACAAATAACGTTGGCTGGATCGTGGGTCCGACTTGCAAAATGTCATTAAGAGACTTTCCTGAAGTTGTCTTGGCAGAAGCGTTGAAGACCACCCGAAGCTTACTTTGCCCGTTAACTTGGGTAACTACGGCGTGATGAGGGATGTAATACACCGGGGAGGTGTTACTTGTTGTATCGTTTACGACGGTCATGTGACCCAATGATTCGTAATCCTGCATAAACTTGACGTAAGCTGCCTTGAGCTCAGGATCGCGTTCTAGCTTCTGTTCGATTTTGTAGAATCGCTTCACCGCGGTGCTACGAGATTCGCCCAACTCGCTGGGGTCCCCTCTGAATGGTAGACTGACTATAAACCGTCCACTTGCGTTCCGTTTGTATGTCTGCAGAAAATGGAGTTCGCACGATTCGTCGCTCTTTGATCGCACCGGCGCCCGGTCGATCTCTTCTATCGTCCAAAACCTTTCGACCTGCTTTTGAAGTGCCGCGTCTGCTGTAACGTAACTGATTGATGTAGGCGATTGAGTGACTGGAGTAATGTCACCAGCGGCTATCCATCCAAGATGCGTCTTCTGGAGGACTGGCTGATTGCGGCCTAGTTTTATCTGGCCAATGCAAAGAAGATCCCAAAATATGCTTGCTCCTAATATCACGTCAACCCTACCTGGAAGGTGAAACGTGCTGTCAGCGAGATTTATGTTAGGAGGGATTTTGAGATGACCGATTTCGACTGCTGCTATGGGCAGGTTCTCGGTTATTCGTTCAATAATCAAAAATTGACGCTTAGTTTTATACGCAGTATGCTTAGATTGTATAACAGCACCCGCTGATGCGTGGAGCTCTATAGCTGGACCTATGCCTTTGACTGAAAAATTCTGCTTATGCGTACTTAACTTCAAACGCTCGCAAAGCTCACGCGTTATAAAGTTGAACTGAGAACCCGAGTCTAAAAGTACTCTACATTCGACTCGTGCTCCGCTCCCATCGTTAATCCAAACCCTTGCGGTTGACAATATGACTCGGTAAGGAGAGAAATGCTCTGGAATGCTTGTTGACGTTAAAGCGACGCCCTTGCTAGTGTCTGAATTGCTGCTACTATTCGATTGATTGTTCGCTTCTACCGATTGATCGTTAGGGTGTAACAACGTGTTATGTTTACCCTCGCACTTTCTGCAATGAGTCGACATACAATTCGCCGCGATATGATTGCTTCGCAAGCAATTACGGCAAAGTTTAAGCTCGTTTACTACGCTTTGTCTTTTCGATACGCCTAAATCGCGGAACTTGTGGCATGAATAAATGAGATGCGATTCTTCTTTACAATACGCACATTTGCGAGACGCTTGTTTCTCATCGCTTGTATTCGCGAAAGAATTCGATTGTGTTGCTTTATTCGGTTGGGACGACGCTCGCCCTTCCGATCGCGCTGCTGATTGTGTTTTATTCGCCTCTGGCTTTATATTCTCCGGTTCGAGAATGAGGCATCGATCCTCGAGGAAATCTGTCAAAGTGCCGACTGTAAGATTTTCCCGTTCCTTTGCATGCGCACGCCATTCGCGTCGCGTCATGCTGTCTAACTTTGAGGTTAAAAGATGAATTACTACTGCGTCCCAGGTATTAGCCCCGAGCTGCTCGATAGCACGAATATGTCGCAACATACTGTCTAATGTTTTTCGTAGCTGCCCCCCGGATTCCTTTTGTATCACGGGAATGTCTAGTAGTAACTGTAAGTGACGACTTGCGATCGCGGTTTTATCCTCGAACCTCTTTTTCAAGAGCGTCCAGGCAATTTCGTAATTCGCTGCGGAAGACTCGAGTGCTTGAATGACCTCCGCGGCACGCCCTTTTAATGACGACCGCAGGTAATACATGCGTTGAATATCTGATAGGTTAACGTTTGTTTCGATTAGCCCCTGAAAACTGTCGCGAAATTGGAGCCATTGCTCAGGATTCCCGTCAAATACCGGAAGACTCATCGTCGGCAATTTGACCGTGAGATCCTGCGTGTGGCCGGCACCTCCGTTGAAGTGGGCATTGTTGTGCTGCTGATTACCCGCGTGATTGATTTGTTGATGCTGTGCTCTCTCAAGATTGACAAGAGCTCGTGCTCGACCGATTAAAGAACAATACCGTTCGTCTATGATATACCGTTCTTCATCCGCGTCGTCTAAATCCTCGATTTTATTCTGAATGTCGTTAAAATTAGGCCATAAGCTTTGTATAAATTCGATTCTTGCCTCAAGAGTCTCGATCGGATTGCCCGACTCGCGAAAGCCCTCAAGAAATGTCTCGAAACCCGTAAGACGGGACTTAAACGTACCTCGCGCACGCCTAAGAGAGGTTAGCTCGTTTGCCATCGTGAAGCTACGCTAACTTGACACGATCTTTAGTAACGGAACGGACTTACAGGTTATGCTTATATTGCTATACTCGATACGCTTAGCGCACGCTCGGATGCTGCTGTGATCCTCGTTGCCAAGTCGTAGAGCTGTCTGTGGAACGATGTTGCTCGACTCGTAGTACCAGCACGGCTGACCCTCGTCGATCCTAACCTCGATCCTCGTAGAATACCGGTGGGCGCGTGTCGCCGCCGGCGTCGTATCACGTGGCTACGTGATGGTGAGATCGCCGCCGTGCAAGCCCTGTGTTGCTTGCAAGCGCGCTAATCCGCTGTCCTCAGGCTCGGCCTTGCGCACGAGTGAGTGTCCGATGTGTTGAGATCGCCGCCGTGCAAGCCCTGTGTTGCTTGCAAGCGCGCGAATCCGCTTCCTCAGGCTCGGCCTTGCGCACGAGTGAGTGTCCGTTGGCGCCCTTTGTTGCTGGGCCCGCCACACACGAGAGAGAGAACGAGAGAGAGGCCTGATTATCCTCTCGTGCTTGCCGTTGTTTCAGGCGTCAATGCTTTTTGTTGCAGTCGATCGGCTATCGCAATAACCGAGACTCACGATGCTTTCAGTACTTGCCCGCTGGACTACCTCTGCTGGATAATTTCGACAGCGTTGCCGGCAAATACTTGTGTGCGTTTTCCACTGCCGGTTCGACGCACGTTACGTTGCTATGCCGCATCCGGCCGATTATACCGGGATCCGGCTCGAAGGACCATTTGTACGCACCCGGGTTGTGATGGGTGCGGGAATTACGTGACAATTTTATGCTTGATATGCTTTATTTCGTTATACTTGCACAAAATATAGATTTCTTATGACGAGCGCGAACAAACGTGTCTTCTCTTCGCCCGCCATCTTACTTCACTCCTAACGCGACATCTCTACCCTTATAGAAATTTAATACTGTAAGTGATTTTTTGGCTAGTGATTAATCATTTAAAAGCACTATTAAAAGCACTATTAACAGTGCTTTTAATAGTGCTTTTAAGTGATTAATTACTAGCCAAAAAATCACTTACAGTATTAAATTTCTATAAGGGTACGCGCAGCCATCTACTACTAACAAATAGCGTTATACCGCGCAGTCTTTTATTCAAGTTGCCTACCCTTATATAATCTCTTTTGTTTTTTCGTAGAATTGTTGTTGGGCTATTCGGCTGTTAGTTTTGTCGATGTGCGACGCGCGGTGCACAAGACAACGCGCTATAACGTTATAATTCTTGTGTGCCTCTAATCTAGAAGTTATTTGTCTTTTCATCTCTCAGTGATTTCTTTTTGCCGATTTATTTCTCACGTTATTTTATTTATTTACCGTTCTTGTGTTGTCCTTTCTCATAATGAATTCTGTCGAGTATTCTGAATTATTTTTTATTCTGCGAACTCATGGTGAAAATTTAAAAGACTATAGAACTCTCTTGACACATATATTAGCTAAAAGGGAATTTAATTTTTCTGAAAATGCTGAGGAATATTTATCTGAGCCATTAAGAAAACTTTCATCTCATTTATATGAACAATGGTGTAAATCGAATCGTATATATGCGAAATTTATAAAATTGAATGAATCATGGTTACGAACAACATTTCGATTCCCAGAAGAAGCTTTGATTGTAACTTCGACAGAAATAGAGTCAATCCAACCTTTTACATCAGCGAATAAAAAGGCAAAGATAAAGATATTCCTTTATCTAAACGAAAACCATTTTTGAATATATCAAATAGACAAAAAGAAGACGTACCGAATTATTGAGAGCTGAAAACACTATAGATGAACTAGCATTCGCTCTAAAAGTAAAGATGCAAGCTTCTGGCAATGTTGATGGTGCAGCAATCTTATCTTTTCTTATTGAACATCCTGAACAAACATCAAGACTTAGAGCTTTCTGCGAAGGTAAAGGACTTGAAGTAAAAATGTACTCCAAAGAAAAAGCTTTAGCATTAATAGTGAATTTGAGATTATCGAAATTAAAATATGAAGAGCTACGAAAAATTTCTATTGAACAAGGCATTAATCCGTATCCTTCGTATTATCAAATTCAATTGGCAAAGAAAGACTGTTATCCCCCAAAAGAAGCAATTATAATTTCAGATACTCATGCATCAATAAAGTTACAAGCTCTCCTTGATCTGACAACACAACTTATAGATTACTTAAAACATGTAATATTGGTACGCATTCTGAAATTCGGAATTTAAAATTAATATCTAAATGGGGATTTGATGGAGCAAGCTGTCAAAGCCTTTACAAACAAGCATTTGCAGATTTACCGAATGATTGCGACAAACCGAAAGATGATTCAATTTTCACAACGTGTTTAGTCCCTCTGAAATTGATCAATGGTTCAACTATTATTTGGGAAAATTTGAAACCGTCTTCTACAAAATATTGCCGACCAGTTAAGTTTGAATTTATAAGGGAGAATAATGAAATTATCCGTAGAGAAAATCAAAGGATGTCAACCGAAATAGAAGCTTTGATTCCAACACAATACGAGGACAATATTTCGGTGGAACATGAACTGTTACTCACTATGGTGGATGGAAAAGTGTGTTCATCATTAACAGATTCTTCGTCAATGAAATGTTTCATATGCGGCGCAAAACCTAAGGATATGAATAATTTTGATCTTATTTGTAAGAAGAATGTTCAGGTAGAGCATTACAAATTTGGATTATCAAGTCTTCACGGATGGATTAGATGCATGGAATTTTTATTACGTGTTTCTTATAATCTTGAAATTAAAAAATGGTCGATCCGAGATATGCAGGAAAAGTTGCGAAAGGAAGAACGTAAGAAGAAAACTCAAGGAGAATTTAGACAGAAATGAGGTTTATTAATCGACGTAATGAAGCAGGGTGTCGGCAACACAAACGATGGCAATACTGCTAGAAAATTTTTCGAAAAGCCTTCAGTAACAGCAGAGATTACCGGATTGGATAAACAAATAATACGAAAATTCGCAATCCTTTTACAAGCTATCGCATCAGGTCGACAAATTAATGCAGAAAAATTCGATTATTACGCTAAGAATTTAGCGAAACTTGTTATTGAGAAATACGGATGGTACTATATGCCAGTTACTGTTCATAAGATTCTGTTTCATGGTGCAGAAATTATAAAATATGCGATTATGCCAATAGGACAGCTCTCCGAAGAGGCTCTTGAGGCTAGACATAAACAGTTTAGAAAATATCGCCTTGAGAATACCAGAAAGATTAATAGGAAAGTGACAAATGAAGATTTATTGCATCATTTATTAATATCGTCTGATCCATTTATATCCACCCTAAGACCCGATTTCAGAAAATCAAAAGAGAAAGAAATGTTTCCAGAGATACAAGAATTATTTCTTCAAGAAGAAGACAATTCCGAAAACGATGAAGACTGTAATGCAGAAAATTCTAAATCTGACACTTCTAACTCTGACGTCTAAAATTTATTTTAATCGGTAAGTAATATTATCTGTAATTTATAATTATGCTCATTAGATCGTTACCAATTGTTTTTCGTGTACATATACTTCTATTACTTACGCTCGAAATTATTATCGTTCGAAAACGAAAATATTATCATATTATATCAAAATCTCAAGTAAAAATACTATATAAATGAAGTAGACGTATAAAATAAAAAAGCCAAGAACGCTCCACCGCTATGTCCGAGAAACTCTATGTTTCGCTCCACTGTGGCGGCGCCGCAGCCCGAGCAAATTTTTCTAAGTCCCTTTACGACATGTTGCTTTCGCGCCGCGGTCGTTACCTCCGGCGCAGCCCGAGCAAAAGCTTTCTAAGTTCCTTTGCGGCGTGTGGCTTTCGCCGGGATATTTTGCTGTGTGGGTAATGTAGTCATTTTGATGTCATTTTGATGTCAACGTGATTAATCGAGTTTTTCCCGCATAACACTCAATTTTATATTATCTAAAAATTCATTTCCACCTTTCCCTATAATATTTCATCACGCACAACGTCAATCTACGTGGTGTCAATTTTTCGTCATATTGGTCTATTCTTTTGACACAATGACGACAAACGACAGTTTTGACGTCGTATCCCTTATGGAAAAATACACTCAACTTTTGGTGTTAACCGTTAAAAAAACACCAAAGAAAAACCCTTAAAGTTGGGTGTGATTTCGGACCGCCAATTGAAGGTTAACCATCATTTACACCAACAGTTGAGTGTATTTTTCCGTAAGGGTACAGCGCGGTCACCCATCCGAGTCAGTACCGCACCTAACATCGTTTGACATCGATGATCGAACGGACTAGTGGCGATCCTTTGATTCTGACGCTTCCTTGTTGCTTATACTCCTATATAACATGTCTTTATAGCGTTCAAAAATCGTGCATTGATAATAACTGGTAAATATCAAAAATAATAATGCAATTACAATTAATGTAGGGGAGACCGGGGCTAAAAAGTCTACGGGGTAAATAAGTCTAATCAAATATCTCGGAACCTGTATATTGTGCGAACTCGCTATTAACATTGTAAACGCTGCTTATGGTACCCATGTGACCAACGGAGTTTCGGCAGGTTACCTGCCGTGTTATGATTTTTACGAGGGCAAACGTGTTTTCGGAAGGTGAAAGTGAAATTTTCTGCGCGTGGAAATTTTGTAATATCTTGAATATTATTGTATCACCGAATCTCAAAGTAAGTGATTATAAAGAGTAATGCATGCTGAACACGAATCCAGTGTAGTTTTTCATTATCGTTGATGTCTAATATTTCATGGGCGATCAAACCTGAAACTTGTGTTTGGGGCTAATCAGTCTACAAGCACCCGGGGCTAATCGGGCTAATCTCGTCACTGTGGCGCGCCGGGCGCACGACTTCAGCTCACGGCGATCGTGATTCTGTCTTCCCTTGCACGTGCGTCAGTTTGTATAGGAGGGAAATGGTACGAACGTATCGTCGCAAAACGACTCCCGTCGACAAGGAGCAACTCAAGAAGGCAGTTCTTGCGGTGAGAAAAGATAAAATGAGCGCTTACGCAGCCGCAAAACAATTCGATGTCCGGAGAACCACGTTGAACGACTTGAAAAAAATGCCACACAAACAGAACCGCAGCCTTCGACGAGCAGTGGGCGTAAATCGAAATCAAGGAAGCAGCAGCGGTCGGATTCTGACGAAGACTTGGATAATACGTGCTGCGTGTGCTCAAAGAAGTTTACAATAAACAGAGCATATGGGAAACAGTGCATTGCGTGCGAGCGTAAGGCACACAACACATGCGTGCGCTCGTCAGGATCTGTATTCACGTGCCTAAATTGTTTTATGGAATAGGTAAAACAATTAATAATGTTTTGCATAAAAATTTTAAATAAATTTTTATATTTTTCTTTTAAAAAACAATTATTAAAATGTATCCTATCATTTTTCAGGATTAGATGTACGTATATGTATTGAAAATGCAGTGTGACTGATTAGCCCCGGAGGGGGGACGCTTTAACCCCGGCATTTTTGAGATTTCAATTTTTTCACCGTTGTCGTTTTGCTCTATACCGGTTAAAACAAAGCGACGTAGATAAAAATTTCCTAAATAAATTTTGTAGCTAAAGGTTCACTCTTTACAGTGGTATACCACATTTAACTAAAATTATTTATTTTGTTGTTAAAAATCGGCACCGAAAAAAAAAACAGACTGTTTAGCCCCGGTCTTCCCTACAATAATTATTAATATAAAATTCGTATATTTAACATAATATAATATTAATATAATAACGTTAACAGCATACATGAGAACGCCTAAAGATGCTACCAAACAAAATAAAGAATTTATTTAATGAATTGAAAAATAATTAAGAATCAAATCTATTCTTTATGTATGTGTGTGCATATATGTTCACGGAGTAAATTATAGTACTATATTATCAATACTCGTTTAATAATAATAATAAGGGCCGTCAATTGACACTTAACGAAGATTAACCCTTCGCGTGTAACGTCGGGTCACTCGTGCCCTGGCGAAAGTGACTGTCCCCTGTAGCTCGATTTGTTTATATAAACATATTGTTTAAACAAATGAAAAAATCGGCAATACAGCGATTGATCCTTAAAGTAGGATAGTTAATAAAGTAACATGAATTTTTTCAGATTTTTTTACAACACTTTAAAGTATTTTTTAGGCGTCGGACACGAGTGACCCGACGTTACACGCTACAGGTGCCGAAAAAGACGTTACACGCGAAGGGTTAACATAATAACATTTAAACGACACCCAACGATAAAGGGATCATGGCGACACTGATTAAATCGACATAGAACATTAAAGGTTAACACCCTGTTAATACCAAACCAACATCCAACGATGAAGATCAATCTCCAACCTACACTTATCATTGAGAATAAACTCCCAATATACACTCATCATTGAGGATTAACCCCACACTTACCTAAACTTAATGGTCAACATTCAATCTACACCTAAATTTAAGAGTTGACACTTAACTTGATGGCAAACACTAAACTTACGCCAAAATTTGAGTGTAAACTCGCGTAAGTTTAGTGTTAACACTTAACTTTGGGTGTTAACCATCGAAGTTGAGTGTACTTTTTCATAAGGGTACAGAAATAGATGTGAGAGCAGGAATACCACAAGGCTCGGTACTTGGTCCACCATTTTTACGATATATTTAAACGATATAGATAGATTTGAGAAACCAATTAGCGATGTTTGCGGATGATACGGCGTCGTACGCACACTCCTTTAGCGCTATAGTTGCAGTCAAGCAGATACAGATACATATCGATAGTTACAGAATATTATGATATGAAAATACATAACCTTTACGGGAAAAAAGATACTATCCTATTCACACACAAATTTGCCTGAAAAAATCATATGGTCGATATTTAACGGCCTCTAAAGGTTAACGCAGCGAAAACAGAAGTAATAGTCTTTACGAGAAAAATCAAAGATTCACGTATAATACAACCTATAAGAGTATACAATCAGACAATAAATATAAAAGTATTGTAAAATACTTAGGAGAACTTAGATATATAAAGAAAAATGCTTTTATTTTTCCGCTACGTGTCCTACGAGCGGAGATATTGCGACGCAAAGTCCAAATGTGAAAATTTTATATCTCGCGCCAAGTACGCGCGGAGCGAGACCGACCGTGACTCTTTACGCGACGCGGCGATTAAATTTTTTCTGATTCAAGGTAATTGTTTTACATGCAATGGCCACTGATAAGTAATCTACATAAAGCAAACGTAAGTTTCTAAGTGTTTTGAAGTTTCCTGTGACTATTTTTGGTACAACACCTACAACCCATCTCTTATACAATGATCTTCATGTAAAAGTGAATGTAATTTTTTTTTTCATCTGCTGAAGAATCTGTAATTTCAGTAGCTTGTGTCCACAATTTAGTTGTTGGCAGGTCAGCGCCGTTGACAAAGGAGCCTGTTTTCACGACCAATAGATACGTCCTGAGAACGCAGACGTGTGGCGAGCTGACACTAAAATTGTCGGAGAAGAAGTGAGATTAAGCGGCTAGAAGGAATTCCAGAGAATGAGGATGAGGAAGTTTATAACGTTAAGAGACTCCTATGGATCAACGCAGTTACTTATACCAAAAGATGTATGCGAGCAGTCATTATATACTAAAGTCTTTGGTAAATGTGTAAAAACGTTGAAAAGCTTTTAATGATTATGATTTCAGAGAAAGGTTTGGTTATACAACATCAAAGTGAAGAATATAGATAAAAGTATTATTTGAAATATTGATATCTTTCCATGTGAGATATCTGTATATTTTAAAATTTAAATAAATGAATGTTATATTATTCATTCATAATACACGATAAATAAGTCAAATAAGTGGATCAATAACTGAGAACTTTTGATAATGAAATTCAAGTAAAGTAAAAGATGGGCTTTGAAAATTCAAAGCGATTACAGAAGTAAATTAACTATAATAATGATTGTGATTTAAATTATGTATC